>JABMCL010002055.1:1180000-1255000 GCA_018857735.1 Alviniconcha marisindica | reverse complement strand
TTCTTCTTCTCTTTCTCTACAGTCTATGTGTGCAACATCAGCACAGTCTTTTTTTCTCTCTTCTTCTTCTTCTCTTTCTCTACAGTCTGTGTGGGCAACAACAGCACAGTCTTTTTTCTTCTTCTTCTTCTTCTCTTTCTCTACAGTCTATGTGGCAACATCAGCACAGTCTTTTTTTCTTCTTCTTCTCTTTCTCTACAGTCTATGTGTGCAACATCAGCACAGTCTTTTTTTTCTTCTTCTCTTTCTCTACAGTCTATGTGGGCAACATCAGCACAGTCTTTTTTTCTTCTTCTTCTCTTTCTCTACAGTCTATGTGTGCAACATCAGCACAGTCTTTTTTTCTTCTTCTTCTCTTTCTCTACAGTCTATGTGTGCAACATCAGCACAGTCTTTTTTTCTTTCTTCTTCTTCTCTTCTCTACAGTCTATGTGTGCAACATCAGCACAGTCTTTTTTTCTTCTTCTTCTTCTCTTTCTCTACAGTCTATGTGTGCAACATCAGCACAGTTTTTTTCTTTTTTTCTTCTTCTCTTTCTCTACAGTCTATGTGTCAAACGCACTTTTTTTTTTTCTTCTTCTCTTTCTCTACAGTCTATGTGTGCAACATCAGCACAGTCTTTTTTTCTTCTTCTTCTTCTTCTCTTTCTCTACAGTCTATGTGTGCAACACAGACAGTCTTCTTTTTTCTTCTTCTCTCATCTATGTGTGCAACATCAGCACAGTCTTTTTCTCTTCTTCTCTTTCTCTACAGTCTATGTGTGCAACATCAGCACAGTCTTTTTTTTCTTCTTCTCTTTCTCTACAGTCTATGTGGGCAACATCAGCACAGTCTTTTTTTCTTCTTCTTCTCCTTCTCTACAGTCTATGTGTGCAACATCAGCACAGTCTTTTTTTCTTCTTCTTCTTCTCTTTCTTACAGTCTATGTGTGCAACATCAGCACAGTCTTTTTTTCTTCTTCTTCTCTTTCTCTACAGTCTATGTGTGCAACATCAGCACAGTCTTTTTTTTCTTCTTCTTCTCTTTCTCTACAGTCTATATGTGCAACATCAGCACAGTCTTTGTTTCTTCTTCTTCTCTTTCTCTACAGTCTATGTGTGCAACATCAGCACAGTCTTTTTTTCTTTTCTTCTTCTTTTCTTTCTCTACAGTCTATGTGTGCAACAACAGCACAGTCTTTTTTTCTTTTTCTTCTTCTCTTTCTCTACAGTCTATGTGTGCAACATCAGCACAGTCTTTTTTCTCTCTCTTCTTCTTCTTCTCTTTCTCTACAGTCTATGTGTGCAACAACAGAACAGTCTTTTTTTCTTTTCTTCTTCTTCTCTTTCTCTACAGTCTATGTGTGCAACATCAGCACAGTCTTTTTTCTTCTTCCTCTTCTTCTCTTTCTCTACAGTCTATGTGTGCAACAACAGAACAGTCTTTTTTTCTTTTCTTCTTCTTCTCTTTCTCTACAGTCTATGTGTGCAACATCAGCACAGTCTTTTTTCTTCTTCCTCTTCTTCTCTTTCTCTACAGTCTATGTGTGCAACAACAGAACAGTCTTTTTTTCTTTTCTTCTTCTTCTCTTTCTCTACAGTCTATGTGTGCAACAACAGCACAGTCTTCTTCTTCTCTTTCTCTACAGTCTATGTGTGCAACAACAGCACAGTCTTCTTCTTCTCTTTCTCTACAGTCTGTGTGTGCAACAACAAAAAAGCGGTATTTTTTGCCTTTCCTTTTTCCATGTGCAGTCTATGTCGGCAACAACAACAATAATAACATGGAACCTATAGAGCGCTTTCAGAGACTCAAAGTGCTTTGCTACTTAACTGAAGAAAAACTTGCAATGTGCAAATACCCCCATATGAATGAATGGTATACAAACAAACAAAAAACATTAATAAACACACACACACACACCACACACACACACACACACACACCACACACGCACACCAGTCTATGTCTGTAACAAAGACAGGGTCTTTCTCAAGTCTCCAAAAACAACAGGGTCTTTTTCAAGTCTGCAACAACAACAGGGTCTTTTTCCTCTTCTCTTTCTCTAGTCTATCTCTGCAACAGTGTCTTTTCATATTCTCTTTCTCTACAGTCTTTCTTTCTTTAAGCTCTACATTAACAACAACTATAGTCTATGCCTGCAACAACATGGTCCTTTTCTTCTTCTTCTCTCTCTCTCTCTCTTTTCTATAGTCTATGTCTGCAGCAACAACTTGGTCTTTTTCTCTTTTCTCTTTTCTCTATATATACAGCCTATGTTTGCAATCAGTTGGTCTTTTTCTTCTTAACTCTCTCTCTCTCCACAGTCTATGTCCACAACAACATGGTCAGTCTATCTGCCTCTCTGTATAGTCTATGTCTGCAAGGACAACTTGGTCTTTTTCAGCTTCTCTCTCTCTCTGTCATCCGTATCTATAACAACATGATTTTCTCTTCTTCTCTACCCACAGTGATAGAGACTGTAGTCTGTGCCTGCAGACGTGGTCTTTCCCTTCTTCTTTTTTTATATTCTCTCTCTCTCTCTCATGATATCCGAGTATGACCTTGATTTCGAGGCAACACAATTATAAAACCTTTGCACCTGATGATGTATGATGAAAATGGAAACCACAGATGACACACCTACCAACACATTTCTCAGCTAAGGCTGCCTGTGCAAACTCTTAGCCATCATATGTAATAGCTGAGACAAGAGATAAGATGCCTTTTCTGCATGCAACGAAAGACTGGCCACAACCACTGGAGGTCATTGAAACAGTTCCAGAGGAAGAAGACAAACCCACCTTCTTTCAGCTTGTCGTACTTGTCCTCCGCTTCCTTGAGCAATGCTTCCAGCTCCGCAACACGGGCCTGGTGAGCTTCAACAAGCTGAGCCTTTTCCGTCTCAAACTGTCGACACAGGTCTGCTAACTGTCTGTCAAAGTCTGTCCCCTGCTCCGCCTCCACTGACGGCTGGGGGACGAGGTGAGAGGGCTGAGCATTAGCACCACTAGGGGAGGGAGAAGACTCAGCACCAGACAGAACTGTGGCTGCAACAGAGGGCTGCACAGCAGCTTCTTCACACACTGCGGGTTGAGAGTTATCCGCCCGATTCTCAGATTTCTCCTCGCCCAAAGATGGTTCTAGGGGCTGGTAGTGTTGGCAAGTCAAGAGGGGCTCCGTTATCACATTTTCCTGGCTGTCGGGATCAAGACCGGCAGGGGAAGGGAAAGGGACGTTCTGACTAGCAGTCAACGCCGCCAGCACAACTTCCCCTGAATGCGGCAGGTCAGGGTCACACGAATCATCCGCCTCGCTGACAGTCCTGACGGCAGCAGAAGCAGAGCCTGTCGCCCCATTCAGGCTGGAATCGCTCCCTTTCCTCTGCTCCGCAAACTGCCGCTCCAGTTCCGAGGCCTGCCGTCTGAGCTCAACCTCCAGCTGCACCTGGAACTCGGACTGAAGGGTCTCGCGCTCCATCTGCACCTGGTGCTCCAGCTCCTGCCGCAGTTCCTCCAAGACCTTGGTGTGCTGGTGTTCAGCTTCCGAGAGCTTCTCACGCAGCTCCAGCTCACGGGCTTCTGCCGCCTGCATTGCTGACGTCACTTCCTCCAGGGAGGCTCTCAGCTTCCTCAGCTCGTCTTCAACTATTGGTGTGCTGGTGACGAGGGCTCTGTCTTCCTCCTCCACCTTCTGCAAAGACAATGGAGAGAACACTGTTGTGCTAACATTTCCTTGCAGCCAAGACCTTTTCAGTAATGTCGCTTTCTTTTCCTAACTACATGGTACCCCTCCCTCTCTCAGTCTCGAGAAGATTTTCATAACACCACTTTACTGATTATATGCTCATCACAGAATTGAGGAACAGCCACGACTCCCTACGATCAACGACTGAAGCAAGAAAAAGCTATGGCCAAGCAACAGGCCAATACAAGCCAGGATGCAGCAAACTCTCAGCGACTTAAAAAAAAAAAAATGTCACAATGCACTCTGTATTAGAAATGGGGCCAAGCGGAGCTGATGCCGCAGTCCGACATAAGTAAGAAGAGAGCAAAATAAAGATTCGTCCTGCGTGCCTCACTCACCTGAAACTGTCTCAGCCGCTCAGCCAGCTCTTCCTTCTCCTTCTGGACCCCGGCCTCCTTTTCGGTCAGGTCCTGCAGCAGCTTCCGACTCTCCGCCGTCTCCTGCAAGGCCTGCTCCAGCTGCTTGTCCTTCTCCTCCAGACTCTGCCGGAGGGCCTCGTTGACCTCTTTCAGCTGGTCCAGCTGGGAGGACAGGTCGCTCAGCTGCTGGGAGGCCGAGTCCAGCTGGCTCACCATGTCGCTCACCTTCTTCCTCTCCTCCTCCAGGAGCTGCTCAAGCTCGGCCACGCGAGCCGTCTTCTCTTCCAGAGCGTTCTGAAGCTCTGCAAGCTTGGCGGAAGGGCAGGAGGGCTCGGACTCGGGCTCAGCCGAGGTACGGGAAGAGTCCGCGGCATCGCTGTCAATGTCGGAGATGGCGGTCAAAGTGGCCGTCTTGTGAACATAGTCTCGCTCCTGCGCCAGCCTGAGTGACTCGGCGTTGGACTCGGACTTGGCAGAACCATCCCCAACCTGTCCAGAGTCCCCTCCGTCACCGACATCGAGACCCGTGGGGTGAGAGCTTGATGCTATGGATGCCCCCGGTGCCATCTGCTGAAGGGCTGCTATCTGGGCAGAGAAGGTCTGCTCCATGTCAGCAATGCGCTGTTCATATTCAGCCTTCACCTCTTCCACGTCAAGGTCCCGCTGATGGTGTTCAGTTTGGCGTTGCTCGTCTTCTTCTGAAATGCATTTTTTTTAAACATGCTTGAACATTTTTGCCACAAATACCTTCTCAGCAAGAAAAAAAAAAACATTAAAAAATCTTTTTTTCTTTTAAAAACAGGTAAAATCCACCAATGTACTAAAAAGATGAACGCAGATGCAGCTGGATGCTGCAGCAACAGCCAGTCATATGATCTTATGTATCGTCACTCCCTTCCAACCACCCCACTGCTTCCAACCACTGAGGACCTTCAACTAGGACTCGACCCCAAACCCATGGAGGGAGAAACAAGGGCCCCCTACCGCTGTGCTGGCTGAGGCAGGCCTGGAACTCTGCAATCTGCTTCTCGTATTCCTGCTGCAGTTCTGCTATCTGGTCCTGAAGGCGCTGCACATCTTCCGTCTGCTGCGACACGCCCTCTGACCTGTGCTGCAGCATCATTTCATACTCTTGCAGCAGCCTGCTGCGCACCGACAGCACTTCTTCTTGCTGTGCTTGCAGCGCTTGCTGAATGGCTGCAACAGACAAAAAAACAGTAAGAAAATGCACTGTATTACAAAGCAAAACAACAACAACAAAACTACATAAACACAGGCATACCAGCAGTGTTACAGCTAAGAACTGTAACTAATCTTGAAATGAAAAAAAGAAAGAGATTACACTGAATGTACTGTTGTTTTGGATAAATGCAACAACTGCAACACTCCTATATATATATAAGCGCAAGTAAACCAACAAGTCAGTAAAGAGTAGCAGGTACTTCATAGTTAGGCCACTGATCCCTTTTTTTCCTAAGTCCAGTATAGTACTATGCACTAAGCATCTGGTACTTTACAATTAGGTCACTGATCCCTGTTTTCCTCAAGTCCAGTATAGTACTAATCTACTATACACCAAGCATCTGACACTTTACAATTAGGCCACTGATCCCTGTTTTCCCCAAGTCCAGTATAGTACTATACACCAAGTGTCTGATACTTCTCAGTTAGACCATTAATCCCTATTTTCCTCAAGTCCAGCACAGTCCTATATACCAAGCATTTGGTACTTCACGGGCCACTGATCCCTATTTTCCTCAAGTCCAGGATAGTGCTTTGTACCAAGCATGTGGTACTTCACAGGCCACTGATCCCTATTTTCCTCAAGTCCAGGATAGTGCTATGTACCAAGTATCTGGTACTTCACAGGCCACTGATCCCTATTTTCCTCAAGTCCAGGATAGTGCTATGTACCAAGTATCTGGTACTTCACAGGCCACTGATCCCTATTTTCCTCAAGTCCAGGATAGTGCTATGTACCAAGCATGTGGTACTTCACAGGCCACTGATCCCTATTTTCCTCAAACTCAGGACAGTGCTATGCACTAACTGTCTGGTACTTCCCAGTTTGGCTTTCAATCCCTATTTTCCTCAGGTCCAGCACAGTCAAGGATCTGGTACTTCACAGGCCACTGATCCCTATTTTCCTCAAGTGTCTGATACTTCTCAGTTGACTTAACCCCCACCTAAGTCCTGGTCCTTATCCAAAGTTCTGGTACTTCAAATTTCCCTATTTTCCTAAAGGTCCAGCACAGTGCTATGCACCAAGTGTCTGGTACTTCCCAGTTAGGCCTTCAAACTCTATTTTCCTCAAGTCCAGCACAGTGCTATGCACCAAGTGTCTGGTACTTCCCAGTTAGGCCTTCAAACTCTATTTTCCTCAAGTCCAGCACAGTACTATGCTACCAAGCCTGTCTGGTACTTCCCAGTTAGGCCTTCAAACTCTATTTTCCTCAAGTCCAGCACAGTCTATGCACCAAGTGTCTGGTACTTCCCAGTTAGGCCTTCAAACTCTATTTTCCTCAAGTCCAGCACAGTCAGATCTGGTACTTCCAGGCCACTTCCCTATTTTCCTCAGTCCAGCACAGTCTATGCACCAAGCCTCTGGTACTTCCCAGTTAGGCCTTCAAACTCTATTTTCCTCAAGTCCAGCACAGTCAAGGATCTGGTACTTCACAGGCCACTGATCCCTATTTTCCTCGTCCAGCACAGTGCTATGCACCAAGAGTCTGGTACTTCCCAGTTAGGCCTTCAAACTCTATTTTTCTCAAGTCCAGCACAGTGCTATGCACCAAGCCTCTGGTACTTCCCAGGCCACTGATCCCTATTTTCCTCAAGTCCAGCACAGTGCTATGTACCAAGCCTCTGGTACAGTTGATGCACACCTTCAGCTTGCTGCACACTGATGGTGTCAGCAGAGAAACCATTGGTCTTTGGTTCATCGCTTTCACCCTGCTCAGTCTTGTTGCCATGGAGACGCTCCAGCACCTCCTTCTCAAGGCACTCGTTGATTCTCTGCAACAGTCACCAACTTCAGTTAGAAGAGCGTTCAAGATTCAAGATCACTTTATTATCTCATCAGAGAAATTCAAACATGACTGAACATTAACCACATCACAGTACACAATAACACATATTTTATATTTTAAAACTCAAAGAACAGTTACTGAAAATACAAAAGTTACATAATAAACAAACTAGTAAGTTACGTAATTTACACACGCACACACACTCACACACACTGCTCTGATGTTTGAACAGATTTATATGTTCAGAAATGCTATTGACTGTATTTGATTTAGGTATGTGAAATCGTCTACCAGATGGAGGAAGCTCATAATGTTTAGCAAGGTCATGGCTGTTGTCATCTACAATCACCCTAGCATGCATCTCTCTGCAGCAACATCGGTGTCTTTTTTCTTTCTTTTTACTCCAGCATTCTGCCACTCTCTACAGCTGTGTCCTTGACATCTGTCAGCAAAAGACGTTTCTTGGTGGCAGAGTATCTATCACTGATACCAGTCAGCAGTCCGCCAACAGTGCCAAGTTCCTGGCAGAAGTGTCACTGACAAGTGTTTGCCATGCTCAGTTCTCTGCTGGAGTGTCACCAAACATCTGTCAGCAGAGCTCAGTTATCTGCAGAAATGTCACCGACATCTCTTTTCACAGCCATGCCCATCCCCCCATCCAACACGCAAGTGTGTGTGTGTGTGTGTGTGTGTGTGTGCGTGCGTGCGTGCGTTTTAGTAAAAGCGCCCTGTGCTCCCACCTTGTGCAGTAGATGGGCGCTCTAGAAATCCTCTTTATTATTATTATTATCTGTCAGCAGAGCTGTTATCTGCAGAAATGTCACTGATATCTGTCAGCGGAGATCAGTTATCTCACAAATGTCCCTGATATCTGTCAGCACAGCTCAGTTATCTGCACAAATGTCACTGACATTTGTCAGCGGTGTTAAGTTTTCTGTAGTGGAATGTCACTGACATCTGTCGACGTCAACTTCTCTGCAGCAGAGTGCCACTGACATGTGATGTCTAAACTTTACAGTTCTCTGCAAAAGTGTGCTGCTGACATATGTCTGCATTACTTAGTTCACTGCAGGAGTGTTGCTAACATGTGTCTGCACTGTTCATTCTCTGTGGAAGTGTTGCAGACACTTGTCTGCACTATTTAGACTCTTGCAATAATGTTGCTGACATTTTTTATGCTGCAGTTCCATGTGGACAAACATCAATGACATTCATGTGCACTATTCAGTTCTCTAAGTTCTAAGCCCTCTGATCAACAGTTGATGTACCTGGACAAGGCTCTGGTATTGCTGAGTCACCTCTTCACTGGCAGTCAGTGGGGACACACCATCTGGGCAAAAGTAAGAAATATGTGGACACCAATAATATCACAACACACACACACACGCATGCACACACACACAATCACACATGCAGGCAGGCAGGCACGCACACACAACACACACACAAATGCATGCACGCATTCATGCACGCACGCACACACGAATGCACACACACACACACACACACATACAATTACTTTGTTGACCTTACTGTTTTTATATTGTGCGCTTCAGGCTCACGTCATATCTAAGCACCTTACAAACACTCATTTACACTACTTTATGCTACATCAATCAGCCCTCCAGGGCGCAGACCAAAAGTCTCAAGAGACACATCATTCATTTATCCAGCAGCATTATGATACAGGTATGTCACCCCCCTCCCCCCCCCCAGCTTTGCTGGTCACAAGAAGCAAGGCTGCTGACCTGCATTGGTGGTGGCGAGGCGAGCCTGCAGGGCGTTGAGCTGCTCCTTGTGCTGCTTGTTGAGGTGCTGCACGGCGCTGTGGTGCTCCTCCTCCATCAGCTTGAGGCGGCTGGCCTGAACCTGCTCCACCGTCAAGCGCATCGCTGTCACCTGCAGGGCTGTGTCATGCTGTGTGCCGCCCAACAAAGGAACACAACAATGACCACTCATACTTGAAGGAAGTTTCAAAAGGAAAAACAGGTAGTAAAGCGATGAAAACAAAGGAAAAGGGAGGCAGCTGGGGATGAGGTCAACATGAATAGAAAGCATAAAAATTAATGCAGAACCCTGGGAGTTAATGATCTCAAACCACAATCTTTGTGCGTCTGATGAAAAATTAAACCACAGCTTTTGAAAATACCCACTTGCAACACACACACACACACACACACAGCACACACACACACACACACACACACACACACACACACACACACACACACACACACACACACACACACACACACAGGCACACAGCAGAATTTTGTTGCTTGTATAAATTGTACCCAACTAGTAGTACAGTGACAGGTAGGTAAGACGACGAACAAAAAGTTGCAATGTAGTTGAAGATCAAATGGGTGTAGAGTACTGACCAGGTGCTGCGTATTAAGTTCTTGCAGCTGCCTCTGGTGGAGCTCCTGGAGCTGCCCGACCACCGCATCCAGCTCCTTCTGCTGCTCGCTGTCCTGCAGCGCCTCACGCAGGCTGGACATTGCCTGAACACACACACACAACACATTTCAGTTCTATCACAACATGTTTCAGTTCTCTCTCAGGTACAGCACCTCTGTGATTTCTGTCAACCTTAGAAGCCAACAACGCATTTACAATCTGCATCCGTTACCCCTACCCTTGTCACCCATCCCCTCGACATTAAAACACAGGATGAAAGAGGCTTCCCTTGCACAGGCCCAAACTGTTCCTGCTCCTGTCACAATCAAGCTATTGTCCCCACCATCATCTCTAAGTTTCTGTGAGTGTGTGTGTGTGTGTGTGTGTGTGTGTGTGTGTGTGTTTACCTGTGGCTGCTGTCACTGACCTGCATGTACTGTGAGCGTAGCTGGTGGTCCACATGGTCGCTGCTCTCTCGCTGCACCTCCAGCTGCTGACGTAGGGCCTCCATCTCTGCCTCATACTGTCTCTTCAGGCTCTCCAGCTGAAACAGTGCACAAGAGACCCACCATCAGAAAAATGATGACATCTCCAATCAGATATAGCTGAAACAGTGCAAAAGAGAGCCCCAACATTTGGCAAAATGATAACATCTCCAATCCGATGTAGCTAAAACTGCATAAGAGAGCCCCAACATTAGGCAAACTTCTGACATCTCCAATCAGATGTAGCTGAAACAGTGCACAGCAGTCCCACCATCAGACAAAATGCTGACATCTCCAATCAAATGTAGCTAAAATAGTGCACAAGAGCCCCAACATTAGGCAAAATTCTGACATCTCCAATCAGATGTTGCTGAAACAGTGTACAACAGCTCCACCATCACACAAAATGTTGACATCTCCAATATAATGTAGCTAAAATAGTGCACAAGACCCCCAACATTAGGCAAAATTCTGACATCTCTAATCAGATGTTGCTGAAACAGTGCACAACAGCTCCACCATCAGACAAAATGCTGACATCTCTAATCAGATGTTGCTGAGACAGTGTACAACAGCTCCACCATCAGACAAAATGCTGACATCTCCAATCAGGTTTCTTCTTGTATCCTGGACAATCCTAGAGCAGCAGCCATTCAGGCAAGCATCAAGATGTGCAGCAGTGGCAAGGACAACTGAGACTTTGAACTAACATTGTAGATAATATATATACTCGAGACTGTATATATATATATATATATATATATATATATATATATATATATATATACATGAATTACACTTGCACTGGTCAGTATACTCCTCGACATGATGTGCATAAACAGTCATTTTATTTCACAGGTGCCAGTTCTGACCCCCCTCCCCCCTCCAACTCTCTCTCTCAGCCCCCATCTTTACCCTACCATTTGTACACAAGAACAGCACATTAGCGGACACTCAATTACATGGAGTATGCATGCTTGTTCTTTGCATCTTTGTAAACAGACTATTTGCAACATCCACACAGTCAGTGGTTTACATGCACACACACACACACACACACACACACACACACACACACACACACACACACACACACGAAGCTTCCACACCATACTGACAGTAAAGTTCACCAAAGCTGTTTGTGGCGTAAATGAAAGCAAGGGCGACAAACAGCAGACAATGCTCATTAGTTTGCTAGAGCAGCTCAACCCCAGACTAGCCACAGGGCAAGATGGATGGCAGCCTACTGATCAAAGCAGGAAGCCCAGTGACAGACTATATATTATATATACAGATTAGTATTACCATAGCAGATGTTTGGTTTTGTGTGTGTGTGTGTGTGTGTGTGTGTGTGTGTGTGTGTGAGAGAGAGAGAGAGACAGAGACAGAGACAGAGACAGAGAGACAGAGACAGACAAAGAGAGAGTGTGTGTGTGAGTGTGTGTGTGTGTGCGTGCGTGCGTGCGTGCATACGTGTGTGCGTGCGTGCACGTGTGTGTGTCTGTGTGTGTGTGTTAAATCAGGCACAACCAAACAGCATATTTAACGGTACTCATACTCTGTCTATACATGAGTATTTAAACTCTTCAGATGCAGACCATGAATGCAACTTAAGGCATTTTCAAACAGCATGTGACTTGAACTGGCAGTGAAATAAATATCTCTTCTTTGCTATCTAGTGCAGCCACCAAGATGAAAATTCTGAGCAAGAAACAATAAATTATGATATATTTAGACTTTTTAGTTGGTGTCAGCAGAAACATCTGCTAGACTAGGCCCAGACACAACTGATCAAATCATGATAAACCACAATAAATCATGATATATTTAGACTTCTTTTAGTTGGCGTACATACTACACAGCAGAAACATCTTCTAGACTAGGCCCAGACACAACTGACCAAATTTCAATGGACTGTGGGTTTGCAATATATATTACTGCCAAAAACTATGCTTGGGTTTCATACACAGACTAACTGTCCTCTTTTTCTCAGGCTGCCATTTTTGCCTGTTCCAAATGCACTAAGACTTCAGAGTAACATTTACAGAGATGTTTCACAGGGAAAGCGAGGAAATCTCTCTCTCTCTCTCTCTCTCCCTCCTCTCCACATCTTTCTCATTTCTTTCACATCCCTCTCTCTCTCTCTC
This sequence comes from Alviniconcha marisindica, assembly GCA_018857735.1. Taxonomy (NCBI): domain Eukaryota; kingdom Metazoa; phylum Mollusca; class Gastropoda; family Provannidae; genus Alviniconcha; species Alviniconcha marisindica. The sequence continues at coordinate 1,242,854 of JABMCL010002055.1, read as the reverse complement.
TCTCTCTCTCTCCTCTCCCTCTCTCCCACTCTCAAAAACCCCCCAACACACACACACCACACCAACACACACACAACACACATACTAAAATATGCTTGGGTTTCATACACAGACTAACTGTCCTCTTTTTCTCAGGATGCCATTTTTGCCTATTCCAAATGCACTAAGACTTCAGAGTAACATTTACAGAGACGTTTCACAGGGAAAGCGAGGAAACCTTTTTTCTCTCTCTCCTCTCTCTCTCTCTCTCTCTCTCTCTCTCTCTCACACACACACACACACACACACACACACACATTACTGCCAAAAACTATGCTTGGGTTTCATACACAGACTAACTGTCCTCTTTTTCTCAGGCTGCCATTTTTGCCTGTTCCAAATGCACTAAGACTTCAGAGTAACATTTACAGAGACGTTTCACAGGAAAGCGAGAAATCTCTCTCTCTCTCTCTCTCTCTCTCTCTCTCTCTCTCTCTCTCTCACACACACACACACACACACACACACACACACACACACACACACACACACACACACACATTACTGCCAAAAACTATGCTTGGGTTTCATACACAGACTAACTGTCCTCTTTTTCTCAGGCTGCCATTTTTGCCTAAGATTCAGAGTAACATTTACAGAGACGTTTCACAGAGAAACAGGAAATCTCTCTCTCTCTCTCTCTCTCTCTCTCTCTCTCTCTCTCTCTCACACCAATACAATACATATAAACTTTTGGTGCGATGTGCTTTGTTTGGTTTCATAGCACATACTTAGCTTCCATCTTTTTTCAGGATGCATCTTGTTTTACATGTAGATATGAGGTATCATTTACAGTGCTTTCCTTATCATTAAATTTTTTTTCTCTCTCTCTCTCTCTCTCTCTCCCTTCTCTCACCTCCTCTCCTCACTACACCACCCCAAACACACACATCATTACTGAACTTCTTGGTTTATACCAGCTAATGTCTCTTTTTCTAGCTGATTTTTGTGTTCTCAAATGCATAAATTAAATTTTAGTGTTTAAAAGGGTTCTTTTTTTTTTTTCTCTGCAATTTAATTGATCTTGTGTTTGGTGTATGTGCGATGTTGCTGTGTATATGCACCAGGACTAGTTCAATAAGTGACACATGTATAAGTCATTATTCTGTGTTTTTATATTTAATTTGTTTTTTTCTCTCTCTCTCTCCTCTCTCTCTCTCTCTCTCTTCTCTCTCTCATCTCTCTATTATTCTCTGTCTCATTATGTTTAAATTCTTTTTTTTAACGTTATCACACTATACAAACTTTATATATACACACACACACACACAGATATCCCACTCCACACACACACACACACACACACATAAACACACACACATGCACACACAATCTCCAGCACATGTGCACGATTTTCACATTAGTCACTTGTGAAGACAGTGCACCACAGGAGGTGATTTCTCCTGCCAACAGAAATCAACACCCATTGCAACTGCAAAAAAACTAAACTCACCACTAACGGTAACTTGAGCAAGCACACCTCTTTGACTGGATATTCAAAATTGCGTGATCATATACAATAACTGTGCCGGTCTCTTCTTTGTATAAAACAATACTGCTTGACATTTGCACTCCTTGGTCCTGTCCCAAAATTGAAAGAAAAAAACTTTGCATAACTTTCTGGGTTTAGGGTCTATTGTAACCTCCAAATGCCAGAACACCTCCTTTGATTTTTAGCTGCACAATGATTGATATTTACATGATTTTTAGCTGCACAATGATTAATATGTACATGATTTTTAGCTGCACAGTGATTGATATGTACATGATTTTTAGTGGCACAAAGGGGCACATTGACTTATGGGCCATAAAAAACTTCACAGGACCCTCTCTAAACGAGAGCACAGCCACAAGAGAAAATCAAACAGTGCAACAGGTTTCCCCAATACCTCCTTTGATAGGATTCAGCTCACAGCTGCAGTGTCTCCAGCAACCTGCTCCCACCCCACCACTTTTTATTTTTCTTCCTTTATTTCAACTCCACCCCCCCCCCCCTCTTGTTTGTCTTCCTTTATTTCAACTTCAATCCCCCCCCCCCTCCCTCCCCTCTTGTTTGTCTTCCTTTATTTCAACTCCAATTCTCTTGTTTGTCTTCTTTATTTCAACTCCCCCCCCCCCCCACCCCTTTTTATTTTTCTCCTTTATTTCAACTCCAACACCCCCCCCCTTGTCTTCCTTTATTCACTTCATCCCCCCCCCCCCTCCTGTTTGTCTTCCTTTATTTCAACTCCAGTTCCCCCCCCCCCCCCTCTTGTTTGTCTTCCTTTATTCAACTCCATTCTCTTGTTATTCTTCCTTTATTTCAACTCCTCCCCCTCCCCATTTCTCTGCCTTTATTTCAACCCCCACCCACTCCCCACCTCCCATACATGTAATTGTGAATTTGGGACAACAAGCAGCTTATTTTGTCACTGTTCAGTTGTTGCTTTTTAGAAACAAAGGTGTTCCAGCAGTCATTCCCCGTTTCAAAAAAAAAGCTGAGGAGTTAACCTTCCCCTTAACCGCCTTCCCCACCCCACCCCATAAAAAGACACAGCAGCTACACTCACAATCCCCAAACGCCTGACCCCTACAACCCTTGAGTGATACCCTAGGCATCTGATGATAATGACATGACAGTCTCTTAAGAAGGTATGATCATTATTAACGGGTTTCAGATCCAGCTGCTTATTAATCTGCATGACTCACTGTCCCTACATACACGGGCACAGTTAGTTGTGTGCACCCACACGCAAAAAACTCTGAAGGTAAACTGGAGCACAGGTGTGGCGGCCACAAACCGTGAAACGTCAGTAACATGCATGCTCACAGATCCCTACAGCTACATGTATGCTCAGCGATCAGCAAATTTACACACAGCATGTGCTGTCCACGCAACCGTAATCACATATTGATTTACGAGCACAACCGATCCTGACTTGGAATTAAACAAACATAAACCCCGGGTCTATCTATGATGGGAGAAGGAAGGGCGTGGGAGGTGGCATGTCCAGTCAGTCCACTCTGACCAGCTCTCTATTTTATGATTTCTTTTTATTCTTAGTTACATTTTGGTTTTGTGCTTTCTGTAATATTAATTATTACACAAGTACCTAGGCTCTATAAGCTCAGTCATAACTAAGCCTTCAGTATCATTCCCAATACTGTGTTAGACTACTAGGTATGAAACAACTGGTACTAACTACTAAAGAGCTACTGCAATAAATAGGCTTTCATGCAGTCCTTCAGCATCATTCCCAATACTGTGTTAGCTAGACTACTGGGTATGAGACAACTGGTACTAACTACTAAAGAGCTACTGCAATAGGCTTGCACACCTACAGAGAAAGCCTTTAAAACATGTACGCTGACCTCCCGTTAGCTGTATACAACAACGGAGCAGTAGTTCTTTTTCAGAGATGAGAGTACAGTGGGAATACCCACAGATTTATAATCAGGGCAAAATTCCACACTGCTACCCTGAGTTCAGGCTCTTTTTAACTGGAATAATACCAATATCCCATCATGAATAAAGTACTCTGTATTTTTGAAAAAAGCCAGTAATGAAGTCTTTCCATGTCCCATGCCCCCCCCCCCCCCCCCCCCCCAGGCAATGCCACCCACAAAGCCAATAAATAATAATGATAGATTATTTATGGAGCCCCATCTCATAAGAGCCTGGAGTGCTTACCAAGACATAAGAATATGCTCATTTCATCACACAGACACACACACACACACGCGTGCACATGCGTGTGCGTGCAACACACACACACACATTTACAAACACACACACTCTCACACACACACACAACAAAAACCAATACATGCATTACTGCTGATGGGTTGGTAGAATGAGCAGAGAGAAAACAACAATAAACAGACTGACCCCCCCCCCCCCCCTCCTTTATCTATTAAGAAAAAAGACACTGACAAGCACTAAGCCAAGGAAATGTAGTGGCAATAAAAGTCACCCACATGGGCAATCAAGGGGCAGAGGAGATCTGAAGGGGCAAGAGAGTGTCCCCAAGTATCAGCCACTGTCAACATTTCCCCAACCCCCAAACCCTGCACTCTGCCCTCCCCTCTCTAACAGTAGGTGTGTCAACAGTGCACAAAGGATTTGACCCTCTAACAGTAAATAAGGTACCTGTACACATTCCTCAGCTGTCACTATGTGATCGAAAAGCTCTAGGTTCTCATGTCACAGACGGTAAACTTGTGCTGCTTTATAAATTTAATAAGTTGAAATTGTGGTTCATTAGCTGTGGGCAAACTTCTGGTGTATTATGCAAGTATGTGTATGCACATGTGCACATTTGTGTGTGCATGCGTGTGTAAAAGGTTTGCTTTTTCTCCTTTTTTAATGGTATTTCTCTAGGTTCTCTTGTCACAGACTGTAAACTTGTGCTGCTTTATAAATTTAATAATTAAAGTTGAAATTGTGGTTCATTAGCTGTGGGCAAACTTCTGGTGTATTATGCAAGTATGCGTATGCGTGTGCACATGTGTGTGTGTGTGTGTGCGTGCGTGCATGTGTAAAAGGTTTGCTTTTTCTCCTTTTTTAATGGTATTTCTCCTTCTAATACCAATTCTGACAGAAACATTATGCATTTCTCCTTCTAATACCAGTTCTGACAGAAACATTATGCATTTCTCCTTCTAATACCAGTTCTGACAGAAACATTACTCAGGTTGCTGATGACTTGCCGCATGACCTGAGACTTGGCAATTCCACCTTGTTTAAGGTCAGTTCAAGAAAACCAGATACTTAATCGGCCACCACCTGCCCACTCCCAAGCCCTGAACAAAAGGCTATGGAATAAACAAAATTCACACACAACTCCACAGCCTGTCACTTTCAGGTGTCTGTACACTTAGTTGTTGGGGAGGAAGGAGAATGGGGGAAGTGGAGGATGTTTGATATCAGCAGCCTTGTCAACCAACCTTCAAGTGTGTGTGTGTGTGTGTGTGTGTGTGTGTGTGTGTGTGTGTGTGTGTGTGTGTACGTGTGCATGTGCGTATCTGTGTGTGTGTGTGTGTGTGTGTGGTGTGTGTGTGTGTGTGTGTGTGTGTGTATGCATGCATGCATGCATGTGTGCGTGTGCGTGTGCGTGTGTTGTGTTGTGTTGTGTTGTGTGTGCGTGCGTGTGTGCGCGCGCGCGCGTGTATGCGTGCGTGGTGTGTATCATTACTGGGGCAAACCAGTTACACAAGAAACCGACGGTGGGCGCAGCCAGCAGAGCTGACGGCCAAAGCACCGCCGAGTGTCAAACCGCCCGCCGTGAAAGGCAGGAACCACTCATGGCTGGATCACGGACAGCGAGCGCAGTGCACAAGGAGCCAGCCCCTTTCAGTAAAAAAGGGAGAGAGCCATGGATTAGGCCGCGCACACGACGCGCCCACGACTTACAACTATGAAAACAGCCCCTCCGACTACTACGACAGACCTAATAGCCTTAATCGGCTCCGCTGGTGCCAGCAATACCTGCATACGTGTCCGCCTTAGTGTTTACACCCGCGGTGGGCCGGACCAAGCAAGCCCTCGTGGTGGAGGGACTGATGGCATGCAGGCCACCGCATGGGCATTCGGACAGATTTTTTTTTTTTTTGCAAGAACAAACACGTGTCGCGTTGCATGTATTTTGCTGACTTGCGCAGACACTCGATACTCGCGTCGGTAGCAGATGATTCCTCAATAGACCGAGAAGAACAACATTTAAAGGGGATTCCTCCTTCTATTCAAACTGATGTTAAGAAACGATTTTCAACAGTCTTTTTTTAAAATATATATCGGGGGCCGGAGGGGGGGGGGGGGGGGGGCTCAGCTTTTATACGTATCAGGGATTTTATTACAGTTGTAAAATCGCAAATCTAGATAACCACGCACACATACACCCCCACCCTCGCAACAAAAATGCACAGTATGCGTGTCAACTGAACACCTACATAATATCTAATTTACAAGCCACGCTTTACATATCCGGGCTCGTGGATTTCCCAGACAGGTAATAGTTTTTAAAAAAACACCGCCGACGGGTGACTAAAATCTGAACACACGGACGAACATATTGAAGGTGCATTCCCAGTCGCATGTGAAGTGAATGTGCCGGCCTTGTGGGCAAAACACACACACACACACACACACACACACACACACACACACACACACCACACACCACACACACACACACACCACACACACACACACACACACACACACACACACACACACACACACACACACACACCAGTCAGGCAACACACACACACACACACACAACAGTCACGCAACCGATCGGAACAGGATCTTGTGTCCGTTTTGCACGCCGTGAAGGGAAATTTGAGCGTCAGTTGACGTACCTAGGGGCTGTTCCAGGCTTTCCCTTGTGTGCTTCGTGGCCGGGCTACCCTTGCTACATGTATACACTCCAGTCTGGGAGAAGAAGGGGTGGGCCGAGCGTGGCGGGGTTGGGGGGCGAGGGGGGGGGGCGGGGGGGGGGGGGGGGGGGAGAGAGACAACAAAAAGCGACAGCAGAGACAGGAGACGGTGTTAGCGACGAACAGCAGAGACAGAGAGGAGAGTGGGGGTTCAGACAGACAGCAGAGACAGAGAGAGGAGAGGGGGGTAGAGACAGATAGTCGAAACAGGGAGGAGAGTGGGGTTCAGACAGCAGAGACAGACAGAGAAGAGTGGGGTAGAGACAGACGGTCGAAACAAACAGGAGAGTGGGGTACAGACAGACAGCAGAGGTACAGAGAGTACAGAGTGGGGAGAAGACAGAAGCAGCTGAACGACAGAGATAAGGCGGGGGAGGCACAGACTGACAGGGACATCGAGTCTGAGCGGCGGTCTGAACAGCCAGCCTAGACAGCCAGAACACGGAATAGCATGGGGTGGGGTGGGGGGCCGGAGAGAGAGAGAGAGAGAGACAACTCGAACACTTTATTTTACAAGGCGGAGAGAGAGAGTGAGAGAGAGAGAGAGAGAGAGAGAGAGAGAGAAGGGGAAGAGAGAGAGAGAGAGAGAGAGAGAGAGAGAGAGAGAGACAGAGACGAGACAGAGACAGAGACAGACAGACAGAGAGAGACAGAGACAGAGACAGACACAGAGAGAGAGTTACACGAAGCAAACTAACAAGACACGATAACGATAATACTGAACTCCACGTGTAACCTGCATACGACAGAGCGCCCCCGCCCCCACTCCCACTCTTTGCCAGAGACCTGAAATGAAACGAAAAGAGAGAGCCGCAGGCGCGTGCGTTGCATACCATACCTTCTGCTGAGACAGCTCGATGCCCAGCCCCTCCGGGAGCCAGGAGATGAGAACCCCCTGCTCCCGAGACAGCCCCACCAGCTCCATGCCGCCTATGCGGTACATGGGGCAGCCACAACACTCCCACTCCTCCTCCTCCTCAAACAGTCCACAGCTTTCCCCTTTGCTTTCTCTTTCGCCGCCGCAGGGGAATTACCCTCGGGGCGTGCACAGCGGCAGTTCCCCTGCCATCGAGGTCACTGGTCGCGTCTGGATCCCCAACGCAGCTGGGCACCAGAGAAACAGCGTCATTTGTTTATTTGTCTATTTATCTATTTTTCCACGAGGCCACGAAAATGGTCCTTCCCACCCCGGAGGAGTTTCCCCCCGTTCCACACAGTAACAGAAAATCGCCTTGCCAACCCTGGCCGGTCACAAAGCCGAGTGGAATTTCTTCGTCACTTACAAAGCGCCGCATTAGCTGTACACATCCGTCAGCTACATACTATATATACATCCACGTTTCACACTTGGCCCGATGAATAACACGCAGCCTCGTTGACAGGAAATACCGTGCGCAGACGACGCCTCATTGAAATACTTCCTTGGCAGCTGATACAGCACACATCAGCATTATTCAGAGGATTCAGTGTTCAAAACGAAGTTAATTATAGCATTACTACTCCCCCAGAAACGACAGGTTCTCCACACAGAAACGCTTGCTCAGCGAGAGAAAAGGTTCTGGTTTTTCTTTCCGAGGCTTCTCCGTCAAATTGTGACCTTGCTGGTCAAGCCAAAAGTACACACCGGATGTCGTCCAGCTTGACAAAATTCCCACCTACAGAACTGCCTCGATCAGCCACGAAAGCCCGTTTTCACGGATCAGGACACGCAGAGCAGCAAAGAAACAAACGAAAGTCGAAAGTATCCCCAAACCACCTTCCAGTCTATGCACACGATCGAAATACTAATGGTATGGAGGTGGAACGCAGATCTATATATCCAGAACCCAAACACACCGGCAAAGTGCTTGCCCAAGCACCCTAAGACAAGCCTGGGAAAGCGAGAGGGGTGGGGTGGGAGAGGGGCCGAGAGAAGTAAAAAGTTCCAGTAAGCGTTTGACGAGGCGAGACAGTTGCGTGGTGGGGTTACCCTGCCGATCAAGTGACCCGTCACCGTGTCCAAACAGTCATTGACACACCCCGTTGATCACGGACAAGGTCCAACACGGCAGGAGTGGGGGGCGGAGGGGGGTGGGGGGAGGGGGGAGTGTCCTGGTTTCGCTCGGCCCGCCTCAGAGAATGCCAGACTTTCTTTCTTCTGTTAGAACCGGACGTTGTTGGTAACTGAGGTCCGACGCAACCGTCCGGCCAATCAAGTGCAAACACTTGTTGTCACACGCACGTCCTCCACAGTTCAAACGGATCTTTCCCACGTTTCTTCTGCAGGACTGACTGAAGCAGTGTTTACAGCTTCCTACACCACCCGCCGAATCACCGCAACGTTCTGAGAATGATCCTCGGAAGGCACGAAGAACAGGAGATGGTATACTTCAATCGTAGTCTAAGCAAATGCTACAGGTTTCTACACCATCCGCCGAATCACCGCAACGTTCTGAGGATGATCCTCGGAAGGCACGAAGCACACTGGTATTCTAAGCGATGTCTACAGGTTTCTACACCATCGACCGAATCACCGCAATGTTCTCAGGAGGATCCTCGGAAGGCATGAAGGACAGTGGTATTCTAAGCAATGTTTACAGGTTTCTATACCATCCGCTGAATCACCGCAACGTTCTAAGGAAGATCCTCGGAAGGCATGAAGGACAGTGGTATTCTGACGCACACGCTTATTTGGGTCAACTGAACAACAACAGAGTCGACGCTGGCGCACGTGCTTACTACGGTAAACTCGTCCTAAACAACCTCAAATCGTCATTCTCGATCATCACAAAACGTGTCTGTTTCATGCAGAGCCACACCAACGGCAGCCAGACTTCAGTCCCAGCGAAAAAAACAAAGACACACTTCCCCCTTCCAGACCCGCGACGTGCCCCTCAAGAGAACAACGGCGACTCTGGTACCTACGCCGGACGGGCAGGAGACAAAAGTCGATGCTGCACGTGCATAAGATAGTGGATGGCCACCTGTGATACCTGGCTCCTTCCACCCAGGTACCGTCCCCAGGAATCAACCGGCTCTTCCTTCATGAAATATTGAACCCTCTCGGCCATGCATGGGATAATTTATTAAGGCACGGTAGGCATGCCTGCCGGGCGGCCAATACCGATGCGGAACGCCCAGCTTGCTTGACACTGGGGCTAATCAAGTCATGTTGCGTGAGCACTGCCCGTACCGCGCAACCTGTTCTGCCTTACACCTCCTCCTCCGCCCCCTCCTACTTCTGTCTTTGATGTAGGCCGTGCTAGATCCTCAGTCCGGTGGCTTGCTTGACACTGGGACTAATCAAGTCGTGTTGCGAGGGCGCTGCTCGTACCGCAGGCACAACCTGTTCTACCTTACACCGCTTCCTCTTTCTTCTGTGTTTGACATAGGCCGTGCTATATCCTCAGTCCGGTGGCAGCCAGGAAGTCCGCCGTCAGTGAGAGTCCATCGGCCAGCCCCCGGAGCTTGGTGCCCACACTGCTGTCGGTCAGTGAGAGTCCACCGGCCAGCCCAAGGAGCTTGGTGCCCAAACTGCTGTCCGTCAGTGAGAGTCCACCGGCCAGTAAGTAAACATGGTGCTTAACGTCCACAGAAACCATAAGGCTTATTAGGGACGGGCAACCGGCCAGTGTCCTGCTTCTGTTTAAGTACTGTCTTGTCTTCTCTGCAGGAAGTGGAGGTTTTGAACTAAGGACGTCTTGCTCTTTCTTCGGCAGTATTCGTCTGCTGCTTCGTTATACCCTACACCTCCGTTCTACGCCGTTTCGGTCAGGGCCTTGCTTGACTACACCGTTGCACCTCCGTTGTACACAGTTTCAGTCCGGGCCTTGCTTGAGTATCAGTACACCCTTGCACCTCCGTTGTACACACCGTTTCAGTCCAGGCCTTGCTTGAGTATCAGTACACCCTTGCACCTCCGTTGTACACCGTTTCAGTCCAGGACTTGTTTGAGTATCAGTAAACCCTTGCACCTCCGTTGTACACCGTTTCAGTCCAGGCCTTGTTTGAGTATCAGTACAGTGCTTGCATCTCCTTTGTACACCGTTTCAGTCTAGGCCTTGTTTGAGTATCAGTACGGCGCTTGCACCTCCGTTGTACACCGTTTCAGTCCAGGCATTGCTTGAGTATCAGTACACCCTTGCACCTCCGTTCTACACCGTTTCAGTCCAGGCCTTGCTTGAGAATCAGTACAGCGCTTGATATTGGTACAGCACGCTTCGATGGCCGACAAAAACAAAGAAACGAGTCACTGGTGGGCGGTCGCACACCCCAACATTCACACTCTGTGTTCGACTGCACGTATAGCTATAGCACACGTACGCGTTTTCTCTGGCTAACACCACAGAATCCCTGTGTTATATATGTCGACACTTAGCCAAACATACAATAAAAAGATCAAATGCTGTCACTAGTAAAGTATTATTAAACTTGCAGTAAGGTGTGGTCTCCATTCAACCGTGAGTAGCAACAAAAATCCCTGGTGGAGGGCGAAAGTTGGGGGAGGGGTTGGGGGAATTCATACCCCAAAAAAACACCACACACACACACACACACAAACAAACAAAAAACCCACCAATGAACCATAGAAGCGATCCGCTTTCTATCAGCAAACTATTAACTGCTATCTCCCTTCCTTTCGTCAAATCGGCAATTCCTCTGTCAAAAGAACCCTACGCTTCCTTCAAACTACTGTCCCATCAAACCAACGATCTCTCTGAAGAGGAGGGTCTTCGATTAAACACAACCAGCCTATTGAAAATGCAGCACACCGATTTCTACGCACATACAAAAACTACGCCATAAAAACGTACCCTTCGACAGATATGGGTCTCCATACATGTAGATCTACAAACCCCATTACGCATTCAGCCTTTCGCTCAACGTACCCAGAGCCAAAAGCTCTTTGTGTTGACAAGACACCCAAGGGGCCGACGCGTCCCGTTTATAGAACACTGCACGTGAATCGAACATCCCGCTTACATTTCGGCGTTGCGCCTTTCTGTGTCAAGATCACGGTGAACACCGTACCCCCGACAAAATAATCAATCTCTCTTCCAGACCTCTTTTTTTTTTCTTCTTTTTTTTTTGTAATCTCGTGGTGACAGTCAAGACACCGGTTGTTTTTTTCTCTGTCAGTCCTCAAAGGTCTATTGCTCTTTCATTTTTGTAAAGAAATGACGTGAATGCATTTCTGGTTCGATGTCACTGCTGCGTAGATTGACTGTAGCCCAGACAGAAAGCCGACGAGTCAATATATATTCCGTGCATACTTTGCAATGCATGCTACGCTGTGAACAGGGAGGCCTGTTTAAAAATCAGAAGTATTGCACGGTGAAAGTATTCACTTCATCTTTGTCCTCTTCCAGGTTATTTTCACAGACTGAGCATTGTACAGTCTATTCATTTATTCCATCTGCGTCCCTCCCCTTCTCTGTCTGTCTCCGTCTTTCTCTCCATCTCGGTTATTTCCACAGTTCTCCGTCTTGGTCTCATTCTCTCTCTCCCGCTCTTCACTGCTCGTCTCTTTAAAGCTAATTTTTCTTTCTTTCTATTTATATACAAATATATAAAGAGAGGTGATCAAAGCGCGCCTACGAAAAGGGAAGAACTAGATCTAGCTGCACCAGAGAGTAAGGCACACTTTTTGATGAACTACATCTGGTATGTTGTGTGCTTTTTTACAACTAGAGGGAAAACGAAACACCTTAAAATAATATATATATATATATATATATATATATATATATATATATATATATATATATATATATATATTATTTTTAAGGGTTTCGTTTTCCCTCTAGTTGTAAAAAAGCAATATATATATATATTATTTTTAAGGGTTTCGTTTTCCCTCTAGTTGTAAAAAAGCACATATATATATATATATATATATATATATATATATATATATATATATATATATATATATATCAGTAACGAGAAGAAGGAGAAGACAGAGGAGGAAGAGGGTGGGACTGACTAAAAGACAGACAGTGGTTCGCACTCACGCAAACAGGTGACAAGGAATGACACCTCCTACCCCTTACCCACTGGCCCAAACACCCACCACCCCCACCACCAACGCCCGGCCCCCGGACTCCTTGTTCGCAGCAAGCAGAACTCTTTTCACCTGCCGGTCGAGCCGCCGCGACGGGCCGTCCTTCGGGTGATCCATTTCTCCCCTACACCTCGAACTGCCGGCCCCTTCAGATCAATGGCAGACAAAGCGGGCCCGTGCCTTTGCTCTCGGGGTACGCACAAAGGGGAGAAAGAATCAGATCGAGTGGCCACCCCGATCAGACAGGGGTGGCCTGGGCTATCAATCAAGCCGGATACAGTTCCTCGTGACGAGTCGTTGGTTAAAACACACATACACACACACACACACACACACAAAGCTATCGCGTGCTTCCTTGTGACGAGTCGTTGGATAAAACACACATACACATACACACACACACACACACACACACAGCTATCGCGTGCTTCCTTGTGACGAGTCGTTGGATAAAACACACATACGCACACACACACACACACACGCACGCACGTACACACACACACACACACACACACACACACACACACACACACACACACACACACACACACACACACACACACACACACACACTATCGCGTGCTGGAGCGGTGTTTGGTTATTTGCCGAGTCGTTAAAGCTAGCAGACACGGCCTGGATGGATCCGTGGAAAGGTCTTTGCACAGTTTTTTTTTCTTTCTTTCTTTTTCTCTTTGTCAGCTTTGCGATAGAGCCATATAACACATATTATATCATGTACAGTACAAATTCAAATCGATTTGTATTATTCGTATTATCTGTCCTTATTTGACGAGTGGTTAAAGCCAGCAGTCACGGTCAGGCTTGATCCGTGGAAATGTCTTTGCATAGTTCTGTTGTTTTTTCTCAGCTTTGCAACAGAACACAATTATTACATCATGTACAATGCAAATTCAAATCGATACAGTATTTCAGTATATAACAAAGAAAGATTTATGTGGATTCGAACACCACCAGCCCTCCTTGTTTTTACTGAACAGCCTCGTCCAACAACTCGACGATCTACCTTTAAAGGACGAGAAACAGCTATATCGTCAGACCAGCACTGGGCAAGTTTTAAAGGCAACATTGAGGAAACTCCCGAGAGAAGAGGTGGAGCTCATATGGGCTTTCCCGAGGGCACAGATACCATCTTGAACTAAGCGAACTGCCAGCTCCACCCCCCACGCCCCCCCCCTCCCCCCTAAAGAAGAGCAAAAGAGAGCCCCGCCAGGCCAGCCGAGCGCGAAACTAGAACTGTCTGCCGTCGGTTATCATCAGCCGCAGAGCACAACACGAGTCTTGTCCTCATATGTCAGCCCCGCATCTGAGGACCTTAAGACCCACATCATCAACGCGAGTCCCTGGGTGGTCGAGGTTGTGTTCAAACACACCAGGCCCTCGGTGCCCGCACTGTCCGTGCATGAGCACAACACCCTGGTGTGGACGATGTTGTGTGCAAACACACCTGGGTCTCGGTGCCCCCGCAGAGCACTCGCTGCGCGGGTGTCCGTGCCTATAAGCACAACACCCTGGGTGGACGGGGTTTGTGTTCGAACACACCAGGGTCTCGGTGCCCCCACAGAGCACTCGCTGCGCGGGTGTCCGTGCCTATAAGCACAACACCCTGGGTGGACGGGGTTTGTGTTCAAACACACCAGGGTCTCGGTGCCCCCGCAGAGCACTCGCTCCGGGTGTTCGTGCATGAGCTCAACACGAGCACAACACGAGTCCCAGGGTGGACGGGGTTTGTGTTTAAACACACCAGGGTCTCGGTGCCCCCCACACAGCACTCGCTCCGGGTGTTCGTGCATGAGCACAACACGAGTCCCTGGTGGACGAGGTTGTGTTCAAACACACCTGGCTCTCAGTGTCCGCACCGTCCGTGCATGAGCACAACACCCTGGGTGGACGAGGTTGTGTTCAAACACACCAGGGTCTCGGTGCCCCCACAGAGCACTGCGGGTGTCCGTGCATGAGCACAACACCCTGGGTGGGCGAGGTTGTGTTCAAACACACCAGGGTCTTGGTGCCCCCTTAGAGCAATGCGGGTGTCCGTGAGGAAACTCCCAGAGACGGGGTGGAGCTCATATGGGCTTTCCCGAGGGCACAGATACCACCTTGAACTTAGCGAACTGCCAGCTCCATCCCCCCACCCTCCCCCACAAAGAAGAGCAAGAGAGAGCCCCGCCAGGCCAGCCGAGCGCGAAACTAGAGAGAGCGAAACTAGAGAGAGCTCTCTGGGTGGACGAGGTTGTGTTCAAACACACCAGTCGCTCGGTGCCCGCACCGTCCACAGGAGTCCCCGGGTGGACGAGGTTGTGCTCAAACACACCAGTCGCTCGGTGCCCGCACCGTCCACAGGAGTCCCCGGGTGGACGAGGTTGTGCTCAAACACACCAGACGCTCGGTTCCCCCCACAGAGCGCTCGCTGCGGGTGTCCGTGCTGCCGGGTGTAGGCTGCAGCGTAATGCTATTTCTGTTACATGGTATTAATTATCAACACAGGCATAAAACCCTCCCTCGCTCGCCCCAGCAGCTACAACCGACCGCCGACCGAGCTCCACCTGGCCGCTGGGATCGATCCCGTTTGATACACCCACGTGGCACAACCCACCGCACGGCGCAGACTAGCCGGCGTGCCCGCAGACGTCGTCGACCGATCATTAAGGTTCGATGGCTGGACTTGAACCTTTGTGGCGCCACTGTATACCGTCTCTACATTGTTCCCAGAGGAGCCGGAGGTGTGAGGAGAGGGAAAAGGGGGTGGGGGCACAACGACACACTAGGGCATGATTTGCGATTAACAGTAATTTAGCACAGGAAGTCTATCAGTCTTTATGATTAACAGTAATTTCACACACACACACACACACACACACACACACACACACACACACACACACACACACACACACACACACACACAAGTCTATCATGCTGCCTTCATGATCGACAGCGATTTAACACAGGAGTCTATCAGCCTTTATGACTGACAGTGATTGAACACACGAGTCTATCAGCCTTTATGATTGACAGCGATTTAATACACAATAGCTGATACTGTGACTGACAGTGATTCAACACAGGAGTCTATCAGCCTTTATGATTGACAGTGATGGAACACACGAGTCTATCAGCCTTTATGACTGACAGCGATTTAACACACAATAACTAATAGGCACCAGCCTTTATGATCGACAGTGATTTAGCACACGAGTGTATCAGCCTTTATGACTGACTGCGATTTAACACACAATAACTAATAGGCACCAGCCTTTATGATCGACAGTGATTTAGCACACAAGTCTATCAGCCTTTATGACTGACAGTGATTTAACACACAATAACTAATAGGCACCAGCCTTTATGATCGACAGTGATTTAGCACACGAGTCTATCAGCGTTTATGATCGACAGTGATTTAACACACGTGTCTGTCAGCCTTTATGGCTGACAACGATTTAAAACACGAGTCTATCAGCGTTTATGATTGACAGTGATTGAACACATGAGTCAATCAGCCTTTATGACTGACAGTGATTTAACACGCGCGTCTATCAGCCTTTATGACTGACAGCGATTTAACACACAATTGCTGATAGGCTGGCTGGCTGATAGGTACCAGCCTTTATGATTGACAGTGATTTAACACACCAGTCTGTCAGCGTTCATGATCGACAGTGATCTAACACACGAGTCTATCAGCCTTTATGATCGACAGTGATCTAACACACGAGTCTATCAGCCTTTATGATCGACAGTGATCTAACACACGAGTCTATCAGCCTTTATGATCGACAGTAATCTAACACACGAGTCTATCAGCCTAGAGGGATGGGAGGGGGCGGGCGGCGGTGGGCGGAGGGGTGGCCCGGAGTTAAATCGGATTTGCCGGATGAAACAAAACTTGGTTCAGTGCTCAAGGGCAAACCAGCATATAAAGCTAAGCAAGTTTGATAAATCTGTGTGCTTGACGCACTGTTTAGGGTTAGGCGTTCGACACCGAGTCAGTTCTGTGAAAGGTGGCGTACCCTTCGCGTGCGCGCGTGTGTGTGTTTAACCATGTGTGCGTGTTTAACCATATATATACAGAGAGAGAGAGAGAGAGAGAGAGAGTGTGTGTGTGTGTTTAACCATGTGTGCGTGCGCGTGTGTGTTTAACCGTGTGTGTGTGTGTGCGTGTGTGTGTGTGTGTGTGTGTGTGTGTGTGTGTGTGCACGTGCGCACGTGCGCACGTGTTTGTGTGTGTGCGTGTGTGTGTGTGCGTGTGTGTGCACGTGCGCACATGTTTGTGTGTGCGTGCGTGCATGTGTGACTGTTGCGGCATGAGCTAGTCCAGTGATGGGCACATGAGACCGCGGACCGGGAGATATGAGGGGCATGGCGGGCATTTCATCGACACATGGAGATGACGCGCTAGCGCCAAGGCCTCAAGGCCCTGAGGGTGTAGGGGGGGCCGGGGGCAAAACGGGGATTACCCAGTCCCGGCATTAACCTGGGGGCTTCTTCACACGCTCTCGTCTCCGCGACAGTCAACATCCCCCCCCCCCCCCCCCCCTGCGTCACTTTCCCTGTCTGGGAGCATTTTCTGGCTTTGGCCCTTCCCCGTGTCATTTGCGCTCTGTCGGATACCCCCCCCCCCCCCCCCCCCCCCCATCTCTCCGTCTTTAGCCCCCTGCCCCCACCCACCCCATCTCTATCTCTCCGTCTCTAGCCAATCGCCCCGAGCATCCAGCGTACGCCAGTTTCAGATTCTGAGAGAATATTTTCTCACTGTTCGCCTCTCCCTCCCCCTCTCTCTTGTAGTTTCTAACTTCCAGTTCTCTCTCTCTCTCTCTCTCTCTCTCTCTCTCTCTCTCTCTCTCTCTCTCTCTCTCTCTCTCCGGCTCTCATGCCTCCTCCCCTTCCGTTCAGTCCCCTCCCTTTTTATCATCAGTGCTGGCACTGTGAGCAGTTATAACGCCCCTTATAATTACAGGTCTTACGCAGACGAATCGCCCTGATATAAAATAACCACACTGGTTGACTGGGCGTAAAACACCAATTTACTTACTTACGCGGACGGACTGAAATAAATGCACGGTACATAAATCTCTCACCACGTAGTCCACGCGTTGATCCGTGATGCGCTCGACAGAGCGGCGTCCCTGGCGGCCTGCACGCTCCTATCAAAGATCCCCCCCCCCCCCCCCCCCCCCCCAAAAGTGAGTCTTTGCTCCAGTCAACCCAGGGAGGGCGGAAGGCCCGCACACTGATAACACCAGCACACGATTTTACCACGGACCTAGGCTATATGATGGAGTTTACTACGGACCTTCCACCCATGCGATTCACCGTACGCGCCCCTTCCCGACACAGTACTCGGCTGCAGCCACGGACCCACACTCCGAGTATCGCTTTCCGGCACCTTCCTCCAAAAGAAGGATGTAAACCAATGCGGCTTGGAGTTTGCCATGGACCTGTATCTACAGGTCCATGGCTGCAGCTAATCACTGCGAATTCCCGAGTACCCAGAAAAACAAATTTTATCTCTATCGCTTGATTTGAGGAACTGGCAGAACTGAACCACACTGACGCGCACACACACACACACACACACACACAAACAACTAAGCCTATCCCTTCTGATAACGGACAGAGCGACTGGTCTCCGATCCCTTTTAGCCTATCTGGCGCTAGACATTACCTTTGCTGATGCCACGGTCTGTCAGTCACAGAGCTCCAAGACTGCAAGCGCCGCGGCAGCGGCGGCGGACCGTATATAAAGTCTCGCGGTCTGAGAAGTGTCGGTGAAATGCCAGGAACTTGTGAAAAGATCACCACACACCAGAGACCCGTACAAACTTTGACCGCACTTAGTCCAGTGGCGTCAAGTCCACAACTTTCACTATTACACCGCACGCACCCCGGCTATACTAAGTACTGGCACCCACCACTGAACGTGACCGGCCTGTGGAACCGAGCTTGAACTAAACCACTCCTGTGCATCGCAGAACACAGCCATGCCGTCACCGAAACAAAATGTGGCGCCAAAGGGAAGCGCGTGCGGGCACGTGTCAGAAGGAGAGCACGTGATTTGAAAGTTTCCGTCTCGCTACACGAAGGCCCACCGAGTCACCAGTAGGCCTACGTACAATAATAGGGCTACATGCCAGTGCCACACATCGCCAAACGATAAGGCTTCCACTTCAGTGTGTGTCGGGGTAACGCACACACTGTGTCATACGACTGTGGCCTGCTGGAAATGAATGAAGTGACCGAGCTAGCTGTTACAGTGTTAGAGGCCCGCACGCGACACGCTGAGAATGTCAAACAAAGCTGGGGGGGGGGGGGGGGGGGGGGGAGGGGTATGTTGGGGGCGGGGGGGAGGGGGCTCCAACCCTGACTTGCAAACGAAGGTGGAAGCCTTCCAAAATAACAGAAGACAGAAGACGAGGACTCGACAAAGCTTCACTGCTGTGTATCTTCAAGTTCTGAGACAAACTTTACGGAAAGTGACCTCTGTCTCTCCCCCTCCCGCCTCCCTCTCTCTCTCAAACACACACACACACACACACACACACACACACACACACACGCAGTCTTTCTACGGGCTTGTTTCATTTAACGTTGCTCTATTTATCAGTCAGTCGTCTGCAACCAAAATCAACAATCAAGCGCCTTGCCAGCGGACACTGATGACAAGCTTAGCCCCACTGAAAGCTTTCAGGAGTTCAGGACACCGCAGTTTTAAACGCGACTGAATTTCTAACTGTATCGAGCATTAATACAACACCCGTGCAAGTGGTTGCATGTCAGTGTGTGTGTGTGTGTGTGTGTGTGTGTGTGTGTGTGTGTGTGTGTGTGTGTGTGTTGTGTGAGTGTGTGTGTGTGTAGGAGGGTGGGGGGGAACAAACACTTTAAATCAAGCCATAATTTAGCAATGCTTTGAATTGCTTGAGCCATGACACAAGCTGCCGACGGTGGGAGACAATTATTATAGCTTTAGGCGAACACAAGACACGATCGAACACGTTGTGCACAGCAAGTGCACGGCAGCTGATGAATGAGAAACAGTCATGGGTCATGGAAAAATCGATCACGCATCGTCAGCACCGCCACCGACTGACGGTGGTTCCCCCCCCCCCCCCCCCCTCCTCCACCGGCCCCCTCATCAAAATCCTTCAGTTGCAGGTAAATGGTTCCCGTGCCGACGATCACTGATATTGGAAGGATACATCGCCTTGCGTATGCGCTGCAGTCAAGCCTCAATCATTTGCCCCTCCCACTACACACACACACACACACAAAGCGCTCAGCACGCGCGCGCCCACACGCACGCACACACACACACACACACACCGAAGTGTGACACACACAACACACAAATATATATACGCCGGGGAAGCATACCCATTTGCGACCAAAGGGAAGCATTCCCATGAGGGACCAAAAACAACAACGACAAACCACACATGCACTGGCAGAGAGAGAGAAAAGGAGAGACAGAGTCAGATAGACAGAGAGACAGACAGACAGACAGACAGACTGAGACAGAGAGAGTGGTTGTATGATCCCAATCACACTGACATCAAAACAACTCGAGACCAGCGCGTAAGGGATTCCATGGCGACGGCGGAAGAGTTCGTGTGTCGCGCGTCGTCTAAAGCAGTGTACAGAAATCACGCAATAGCCTACCTGCCATGGTGTTTCGCTTCGCCTGATCACATCCGCCGCGGCCCCGTTTCAGCTCCGTTTCCCGAAAACACCAGCAAATTCACCACTGACACACTCAACAGACGCCTCTCCACGGCCCACGCGTCAGAAATCTACACAAAATATCCTCCTGCCCGCCCAGACCTTGACCGTGGTGTGTAGAAGAAGTGCTGCGCGTTTCGCAGGATGTGTGAGTGGCGTGTCTTGCGGCGTCTGCATGCAGCCTGGCTGTTGACAGTCGTGAACAGTTGTGTAGACTGGGAGTTGAAACGCGCAGCGACTGACACAAAACTACCTTCGACATGAAAGAGCGCGCTGGCCGCCGCGGCACTACCTGTTTGCATTGATCGTATCGCGTCTCCCTTTACACCGACAGGTCCCGTTTTTCTTAGGGAATGGGGGCCGTCTACAAAGTGGCAATGATTGACCAGGCTTACTGCGTGTCCGTGGGGTGGTCACCAGTGGTCACTCACTGACTATGAAGACGACCTTGAATCCTAAAGGTTCTGAGGAACTGGTGACCTAAGTTTGGAAAGCCCGTAACTGGGTCTTACTGTTGTGACTTGATAAAACTCTCACAGCTCTCGAGTGGCTGCATCCTGCCTACTCAGTGAAGCCGGTGCATGTGCGTGTGTGTGTGTGGTGTGTGTGTGAGTGTGTGAGAGAGAGAGAGAGAGAGAGAGAGAGTGAGTGAGTGTGTGTGCGTGCGTGGCTGTGGGTGCTCAGAGTGTGCGTGTGTTCACAGTCAGTCGTGTGCTCGCGCGTG
The DNA here is from genome assembly GCA_018857735.1 of Alviniconcha marisindica. NCBI lineage: Eukaryota > Metazoa > Mollusca > Gastropoda > Provannidae > Alviniconcha > Alviniconcha marisindica. The sequence continues at coordinate 1,221,888 of JABMCL010002055.1, read as the reverse complement.
TTCAGAGTGTGTGGATTTCTTTTTCACACTTCGTTTTGACAAAATGACACAGCAATGACCACTTGAACCCCCCCCCCCCCCCCCCCCCCCCTTCATCTCTCCCTAGACCGTGAATACAGGGAGGCCTCCTTCTCTCTTTTTTGTAGCCTACATGACATTGGTTTTGTTGTTGGTTTTGCTCATGTCTTTACAAACAAACAAAAATGTTGTTTTTGTTTGTTTTTGCTTTTGTTTTTATGTAGAATTCGTTCTGATCGCACGGACAACATTTAAAGCGTCCGCTGTTGATGTTCAATCTTCCTGGAATCTTCCTGTGTGTGTGTATGCCGCACAGGCTTGTTGACGTGGCCGTAAACTTCGTAATGTATCGTCATTTGGTATCCTGAATAAAACCTTGATTAAACCAACACTACCTGCTTACCCCAGGGAAGCATACCCATTAGGGACCAAAGGGAAGCATTCCCATTAGGGACCAAAAACAACAACGACAAACCACACACACACACGTCAGCATCTCAACACATACAAACAACTGCGCAGCTGGGACAATTCTGTGTGCAGGTGTTGGCCATGCATGCGCACTTAGTTCCCATAAACCCTGCTGACACAATTAAAGTCGCTGACACAACAGTCTGTGAGGACATTGTTCAGGTAATCAACTTATCGATATATCGGCGAAGTAATAAGTGTACTTCGAAAAACGTCAACAAAATGACGAGTTAGCAAAGCTGAATGAATTTCTCTCTCTCTCTCTCTCTCTCTCTCTCTCTCTCTCTCTCTCTCTCTCTCTCTCTCTCTCTGTGCGTGTGTGTGTGGTGTGTGTGTGGTGTGTGTGTGTGTGTTGTGTGGTGGTGGTGGTGGGGGGGGGGGTGAAATTTCGACTGGCATCCAATACAGCCTTTCTTCTTTTTTTTCTTTTTCTTCTCCAGGTCACCAAGTGCCCAGGTGGTCGTCTAGATGAGACCGGTTGATTGAAGACAATTGCTGTTATGTGATTCGGTCTTGTTTGGGTTAGATCTATGTGAGCATTCTCAAGTAATGAATTGAACAGGAAAGGGCGTGATTGGCGGGGGCGGGGGTGGGGGGGGGGGGGGCAGAGAATCTTAACGCAGAACCCCGAAGAGAGAGCGATGCAAGGAGGAAATACTTACAAGGAGGAAATCCCCGACACCGAGCCCTAAGCGTTTGCAGAAACCACCGCACCGCGGCGGAAAACCAGACAAACTCAAGCGCAAAAACGTATGCAACTTTTTTTCAAACAGATGCTAACACACGCGTCCACATAATCGTTAAGAACATCAGAGGCGCAGTTACTGTTCTGGTACATCTATCCATTGAACGTGCAGTCGGTTTTCATGCAGAGCTACACAGCAAGCGGTGGCGCGTGCAGAACGTACGGGCTCTGTGACCACAGACCAGTTTTCATCAAGATCCTTCGCTCAGTCCATCGACCGACGGGTTGTCTGGCGGGATGAGGGAAGGCGGTGTGTGTGTGTGTGTGTGTGTGTGCGTGTGTGTGTGTGTGTGTGTGTGTGTGTGTGTGTGTGTGTGTGTGTGTGTGTGTGTGTGTGTGTGTGTGTGTGTGTGTGTGTGTGTGTGCGTGCGTGTGTGTGTGAGTGTGTGTGTGTGTGTGGGGGTGTGTGTGTGTTTTGTGTGTGTGTTTGGTGTGTGTGCGCCCCAGGCAGGGGGGGGAGAGGGGGGGAGGGGGGGAGGACAGGAGAGACGCTAGAGCTGACATTCTTCTCCTCTGTGTTCAGTTTCTCATCAGCTGTTCGGAGCTGAGACGTTGGCCTAAGTCTGAGGTTAGTCCACTCGGTTGTCGCCAAAATCCTTCTTTTCAACATCCTTCCGTAGACGGTTTCAAGTACTCAGCTGTGCATTCTAGTGAGTGTTGTTGTTCTGGGTATGCACAAACCAGACGTCAAAGCTGTCCACAAAGTCCGAGTATGAACCGACAGTTTATTCTCAGTATTCTGGAGGAATTGTCTGGCACTACTGACGTGATGAAACAGTGAGTGTTAGAGAAGAACACCAAACAAACAGACTGACTGTGCCGAGGTCTTTCGCTTCTCTCTCTTACGCTTCCTTGCTAGAGAATCAGCACTGCTGGTGCAATTCCCACCCAAGACGTCAGAAACTGAAAGATAAGTTGGTCTAACCAGAAATGCTCCCTTTTGAGAACACAGCTCCACATGGAAAGTGCATGGAGAGTCCTCACACCAGTTAACAGGAGGTCATACGTCGTTCCGCAAACAAGGGGGAAGCACTTTGCCACGAACATCATATGACGTCCTAGAGGGAACGTCATATGATGTCCTTGAGAGAACATTATATGAGGTCCTAGTGAGAACATCATGACGTCCTAGAATAAACGTCATATGACGTCCGAGAGAGAACATCATATTATGACGTCCTAGAGGGAACATCATATGACGTCCTAGAGGTAACATCATATGACGTCCTAGAGGGAACATCATATGACGTCCTAGAGACAGGGAATGGTTTGAAAGAAGAAAAAGCTCTAACGTGGAGAACGTAAATGAATGAACTAGCTCGGAGCTTCCAGTCCCAGTACAGGCCTATCCTACCGGGAAGTGTGTGTGTGTGTGTGTGTGTGTGTGTGTGTGTGTGTGTGTGTGTGTGTGTGTGTGTGTGTGTGGTGCGTGGGGGGCAGGGAGGAAAGGGGGGGGGGGCACCACTACGTTACCAACCCAAACTCCAGGTAGATCAAGACCAAGGACACTCCATTACTCCCGTTATCGACAACCCGTTTCCACTCCATTAAACGCTCAGCGATATCCGCCGACGGAATGCTATCAGCCCAGAGTGGTGGAGGCACGGCCGAGACAGTATACATGTGGGCACACAATCTTTGGGCGTATGGTAAGTCAGCAGTTGCACCCCGGGGCACAGCGCTTCGATCAGCCAACGAGGAACGGGGCAAGAAGAAAACACTCAACTTTCCCGATCGGCCCCCCGAGCCTGTGTTGCCCGCAAGCAGCAAACGTGGGTCAGTTCGGACGGAACCTTGCTTCCACATTTCGTGTTTGGAGCATTAGGTGCTTCGCAACTATCTGGACATAATACGGCGCGAATAATGTTTCAACATAGTCCCCGTTATCAGCATAGTACATGTGACTGCGAACAAACGCGTTGCGTTTTCGGTACAGTAATCGAGTGACTGTTTCTGGACAGGTGCTGATGGTTGTTTAAATTAATACCGCTGCTGTTTTGGTACAGATTATAGATTCTAGGTCTGCAGATATATGTATCCACACTTTGGAGGATAGTGTACTTGAACAGAAATTGTCTTGAACAGAAATTGCAGAATTTCTTGACGACCCGTTACATCAACTTATCACCACCATCAGCTGTCAATATCCGCACGCAGGAAAATTGCCCGAATTGCATACAAAAGGCTGTTACGTCTCAAAAGACTGTGGGACAGAACCTGGTCCCACAAAACCCCGTGCTCTTTAATGTGTACTCTCTCTCTCTCTCTCTCTCTCTCTCTCTCTCTCTCTCTCTCTCACACACACACACACACACACACACACACACACACACACACACACACACACACACACACACATCAAACATAAATAATCTTGTTTCGTTACAACAGACTCCGGAACAAAAGCAAATTCAACACACACAAAAACCTCTCAGTTCCTTAACGTGTTCATCCATTAGCGTAGCCAAACAACACTCGGTAAAACAGGCTTTCGGCTCCAAGCACGGACTGCGTGTTCAACGCAAGCCCCTGTCTCCACTCAGTAAAACAGGCCTACGGCTCCAAGCACGGACTGCGTGCTCAACGCAAGCCCCTGTCTCCACTCAGTAAAACAGGCCTACGGCTCCAAGCACGGACTGCGTGTTCAACGCAAGCCCCAAACTCCAAGCACTGGTTTACGACATCCTTCCTTCAGGTGCCGGAAAGCAGTGTTCAGAGTGTGCGCAAGCCCCTGTCTCCACTCAGTAAAACAGGCCTACGGCTCCAAGCACGGACGACGTGTTCAACGCAAGCCCCTGTCTCCACTCAGTAAAACAGGCCTACGGCTCCAAGCACGGGCGACGTGTTCAACGCAAGCCCCTGTCTCCACTCAGTAAAACCTCCAAGCACGGACTACGTGTTCAACGCAAGCCCCTGTCTCCACTCAGTAAAACCTCCAAGCAGGGACTACGTGTTCAACGCAAGCCCCTGTCTCCACTCAGTAAAACAGGCCTACGGCTCCAAGCACGGCTACGTGTTCAACGCAAGCCCCTGTCTCCACTCAGTAAAACCTCCAAGCACGGACTACGTGTTCAACGCAAGCCCCTGTCTCCAACACGATGACGGCGACAGCCCTTGCAGTAGAACACAGCACAAGCGCTTCCCAATACGAATGGCAGGAAAACGGCTTTTGTCGATTTGTATTCTGCACTATCACCTCTATACTTTCAGTGTTTCAAATCGCTTGTATGTTTCTTTTCAATGGGAAATTCGGGTGGACAAGAGTCGCGCTACCCTGCCTAGGAACCAATAATCTTATTACTAACGTTACTCAAACATTCAAAATGTTATCATGATACCGTCGCTCCCGTCTGCCGTGCGAGGATGGGGTGGCGGGATGGGGGTGAGGTGAGGGAGGGGAGGGGTAGGGGATGGGAGTCTTTAACGTGCGCCGGCAAGGGACCTGACTGTTTGCCTCGCGGGAAACTAACCACTGATGTGCTCGCCGCTGTGACACCAAGGCCGACAGGCAGCGCGCGGAAGAGTATTGCTTGACTGTTTCAGTCACCGATCGATCACGTGCTAAGTGTCTTGACCACTGCACCCCCCCCCCCCCCCCCCACCTTCTCTTTCCCGCCCCTACGTTTGAAAGGCACGTGGAAGTGATAAACAGCGGCCAACAAGCATGCATGCAACACACACTTTTTCACACCACCCTAACTTATAAAACGAGTAACCTTTTTTAATATATATATATATATATAAAATAAAAATAAAATAAAAAATGTTTACGGTAGTTATGGAACTGTAGTCAGCTACAAGGTCTCAGCCTGAAGAAAGGGGTAGGACATGAAAAATATGATTATTGACTAAATAACTGTGCAGAGATCTTAGCTTGAAAAATGGGGTGTCGTGAACATGAAGGGTGTTTACGATAAACTGTGTGCGAGAGATCTTAGCTTGAATGAAGGTGAACTTCAAGAATGTTTACGGTACACATGAAGTTAAAAATGGCTCAAAGACTGCTACTGCAACCTAATGCACATGTAGCTGTCCCCCCCCCCCCCCCCCCCCCCCCCCGAAAGCCGCCATCCCCGAATCGTCCCAAACATCCAGTGCATGGTCGTGAGAAGCTCCTTGGACGAAAGTTTATAGTGTTGGAAGTCAGAAATGGAGTGATTTCAACGGGTGGACTTTTAGAATGTTTACGGTACGGGCGGAGCGGTCAACTATGACCAGGCACTTTTCAATTGTTTACGGTATGGGCAGCGCGACGCTGTTTGAACCGTAGGCTGTGCGCCACTTGGAAGGAACATAACAAATCCTGTTTAGACCGGTATAGTACTGGCATAGGTAAAAAGCGCAACAGCCGTGACACACACAGGTGCTTGACAAAATACTATTTGATCCTTTCTTTGTTTTTTTGCTCCGATGTCTTCAGTAAGAAACCATAAACAATAAGTATCGAAAATGTGATTTTGTCAAGCTCCTGCACAATGACCTACCCTGTGGTGCCGTGGTCTGGCATGCATGCAGGCTGTCATAAGGAGATCCGTCATGGCTGGGTGACGATGTATTGATGTGATGTGTTGATGTTTGCAATCAGCTTGTCGGACCTGCCCCGTGTTTTGTTATTGACTTTGCCTTTACAGGGATAGACCACAATCCGCCACCTTACCCTTACTTCTCGGTTTTACCTCCCAGCAAAACGGGTGTTCGATACGGGTCTTACAACCATTAATTTTTTCCTGTGTGGTGCCATATATAATCTGCGACTGCGTGTGTGCAAATTGGGCTTGCCGTTAGACTTCATGAGACGACTACACATTTCTACTGAGCACATTGCTCCTCTCTCCCGCTCCTTTCTAACAAGATGATGAACGAAACAACATCCAACGTGCATACATACACATGTCCACAATCAATGAAACACATTGCGTTCTGTGCGTGTGTGTCTGTGGGTGATTATTTCAGGTTTACGTTTAAACGGCAGTGAAACAACATCTAAACTAGACAAAGAACACAAAAACAACTGGGGAATTACCAAACTGATTTTGATTTAATTGCATTCCCATAAAATCCAAAATGGTTTACCAAAGCTCCAAAACCAGTTTACAAAGTAACCGAATACCACACTCACAAACAGAAACATGCAAACATTACATCAAGAAAATTTGCCAGCGAAAAAATATGACACCGTATCAAATAATTAAACGAGAAAATGAACTATGTATATCTTAGAAGGGGGAAAAAAACTCAACAAAAAACAGAAGAGATGTATGCAAAGCACAGATCTGTGAGTCATGAGGTGTGTAAAGATGTTTCGTTAATATTATTATCCGACGGCCTTTTCGTTTACAGGGTCTGCCTGGCACAGAAGGTAGTGAAGATTGTGAGGGAAGTATTAGAATGGAAATATGGAAATGAAATGAATGTCGGCTTTCAGCTTCAAGGCAGAGGTATCACAGCCAAAATAAACCACAAGTGCAACATGGGTTGTTTTTGTTGTCTGTCACTGATGATGCTTTTATGGGTCACAAAATAAATAAATCCACAAATAAAAAATATTAGAAACAAACCAACAAACAATAACAAAACAAAAACAAACACACAAAAATGAATAAAGCGTTACACAAAACAAAAAGAAGACATTTTTCAGTTCTTCCATGAAAACAAACAATGAAAACGAATAATCTCCAGAAGAAGCAGAAAAATTCTCTCAGCACACCACGACAAAAATGAAGATGCCAACTGAAGTTCTAGCTTGGAAAGAAAACGTGGGTGGGTCTAGCCCGAGGTAAGGTCTGGGGAAGAAAATGAGGCCAAGAGAGCAAAGCAAAAACAACATGCTGAACCACAAGCACCTCGGGCAACGGCGTACGAAAAGGAGCGAACGCATTCAAAAAGCCCCACCACCCAACTATGCGCGTAAGAATCCCAGAATGAAGCACTAACAATATACTTTATTCATCCCAGCAGAGTGAAAGAAAAGAGACAACAGCTAAAGAGACAACAGCTAACTTGTGTTAGTTTTGACTAGGTGAGAAGACGCACGAGCTTTTCAAGTGAACGAACCAAGTCACACAGGAGTTAAATGGGCGGAAACAAAAACCCAGCACATGCACGCACAAACACCTATATAAATTTATACGTGTCCTCCCTGCTCTACCCCAAGAACGTATGGTCTGTAATCAGCTGAATCATTTCCTGCCCCGAAGCATGCGCGCCGACTAAGCAACGACAGACGCGCACGTGGGGCGCCAGTTCGATAATCAACGCCCGATGACAGACATGCACGTGGGGCGCCAGTTCGATAATCAACGCCCGATGACAGACATGCACGTGGGGCGCCAGTTCGATAATCAACGCCCGATGACAGACATGCACGTGGGGCGCCAGTTCGATAATCAACGCCCGATGACAGACATGCACGTGGGGCGCCAGTTCGATAATCAACGCCCGATGACAGACATGCACGTGGGGCGCCAGTTCGATAATCAACGCCCGATGACAGACATGCACGTGGGGCGCCAGTTCGATAATCAACGCCCGATGACAGACATGCACGTGGGGCGCCAGTTCGATAATCAACGCCCGATGACAGACATGCACGTGGGGCGCCAGTTCGATAATCAACGCCCGATGACAGACATGCACGTGGGGCGCCAGTTCGATAATCAACGCCCGATGACAGACATGCACGTGGGGCGCCAGTTCGATAATCAACGCCCGATGACAGACATGCACGTGGGGCGCCAGTTCGATAATCAATGCCCGATGACAGACATGCACGTGGGGCGCCAGTTCGATGATCAACGCCCGACGACGTTGATGACAGATGCGACACGAGATACGCCTAGGCTACGCTCAACGTCCAAACGGTTATCCTTTACGAAGCGTCATCGACGGTGGGCAACGGTCTTGTCGCAGCTCGCGTCATTGTTGAATTCTGTTGCTTTTGCACGTCTCGTGTGCGGGAAGGAGAGCTGGGGCGCGCATAGCGGCTGGCGCCATCTCCGCTTACAAAAGACAACGAACCCCTCCACAATCTCTCCTTTACTGTGTTACAACTGCGGATTAGGTAAACATGGTGCTTAACGTCCACAGAAGCATTATGGGTTTTGTGGCCGTTAAGCACCATGTTTACTTAATCCGCAGTTGTAACACAGTAAAGGAGAGACTGTGGCAGTCTTGTAGTTGTAGCTTTCCCCAGCTGCACATTCGGGAGGGTCGCCCGAAATATGCAACTGTACACTGACACGACGCATTCCATACGGTGAGAGGACTGCACGTGTGGCCGTCGTTTCGTCTTTTTCGTTTTGTTTTTAATTGCCCGCCACATGGGCAGGCACACACCGTCTTTGGAGTAAGTAAGTACGTAAACTGGTGTTTTACGCCCAGTCAACCAGTGCGGTTACATCAGGGCGATACCGTCTTTGGAGTGTGGTGGTTTAACTTCATAAACAATCGACACTGCTAATGTTTGCAATGTTTGTAGCAGCAGATAAGTTCACGGCCACTTCATCGTCTACACTGACCGACGAAGACTTACGACCAACAGACCTCAGACCGCCCCGCCCCCTTCCTTCGCGAACATGATCACAATTAACATACCGAGCCACGTATTAATCAAGCCAACACACAGCTAGTCTACGATGACTGATGAGGCTGCTGCACAGCGGAGGTTTCACGCCATCCCGAAGACCTCACTGACACGCACAGGCAAGTATCGATCAAGCCAAAGATAAAAAGTCTACAATGACCGACGAGGCTGCCCAAATAGAAGCCTCACGCTCCCAGGAAGAACTCTGTGACACGCACGGGCCAGTATCGATCAAGCCGCAGGTACGGTCTACACTGACCGGCGAGGCTGTCCCAAAGCTCAACACCTTTCACAAGAACTGGACGACATGTGCCAACCGTTACTGACCAGGCTTCAACGGGTACAAGTAGTCTGCCTACGCTGACCGTTCAGGTGACCAAGCTCCACACCTCCTGAAGAACCCAGCGACATCCCCAGGCTGCCCACGTATCAATCAAACCACAGATACGGTCTACAAGCACTACGCACTACTGGGGTACCCAATACGATCTCACCTAGCTCACCCAATCAAGCCTCGACACGCAAGGAAGACCTCAACCATGCACCGTGGATACTTTTGAATGCATAATGCATCAAGCCTATGTAAACAGTCACTAATCATGAAGATTGGAAGCTTCGCAGAGAACGCGTAGGCTACAGTTAATATTCTTCTGCATCCGTTCCATGCAAACCAGTCACTCATCATGAATGTATACAAACTCTGCCCCCCACCCACCCCCCTCCAAAAAAAGAAAAAAAGAAAAAAGAAAGAAAGAAAAAGAAATGAACAAATCTACCATGGGACACACATTTTCATCAATATTAGTCAGACAGTGTGCAAAAGATAAAACGAAAGAGACTGAAGATGACTAGGTAAACGGTCCTAAGGACACTAACTAAACACAAACGGGAAAAAAAACAGCTCAGTGCTGACACACGTATTAAAGTGTAGCAGTAGTGGCGTTGGTAACTGTACCAGTTAGTGCCATGATCATTAGCGAAAGACCTTGTCACACACACATATATATATGTACTATCCATTAATGCGTGATGTGTGAACTAGAAGAGGCGTCTCCCGACCGAATGCCAAAAGGCACGAGAAGGAAGGCAAACCGGGACCCCTTAATTCAACACGGTGACGTTGCCGGCCAAACAGTGACCGCGGGCCAGTCATTAGCAGCACGGCAGCCTCGTCCGCCGGCCACTGACCACACCACTGCCTCACTGCCCAGTCTCCACTGTGTGCCTGCAGCTACAGTCAACCTCCACACCCAGGCACAACCTCCACTGATGCTGCGGTTAGTATATGGGCAGTGGAACTGCCCCACCTACCCCCCTCCACACACCCCGCCCGGGCAGAAAACAAAAGACAAAAAGTGGCCCCAAAAGAGGATGGGTCCCCCTGCTGACGGGCCGATTTACGCAGAGAATTATTACAGAAAACTGGTCTTAGAAAGAAGGGACAGCGTCTCGTGAGACGGTTCCACTGCACTGCATTGCACATAATTCTCTCTCTCTCTCTCTCTCTCTCTCTCTCTCTCTCTACACACACACACACACACACACACCCTGCAGACGAAAGGTCATTAAAATGGGAAGTGTGGGTTTAGGGGATGAGAAGAAAGTCGGGATATTTAATCTAACTGAAGAAAACACCATGGTGTTCATGGTAAAGGATCTAATCTAATGGCAGACAACTGTCAACTCCATGTTGCTCATGTTCAGAGATGGGGCAAAAACTCCACATTGCACATGCTCAGGGATATAATCCAATGGGGGGAAAAACAGACTCATGTTATGTTCTAGGATATGGATATAAATTATAATCCAAAGGAAGAAAACTCTACGTTGTTCATGTTCAGCAATATATCAGTGGAAGAAACCACCATGTTGATTTTCAGGGATATAATACAATGGGAGTAAACTCCATGTTGTTCATGTTCAGGGGTATGGAAACCATCATGTTGATTTTCAGGGATATAATACAATGGAAGAAAACTCCATGTTGTACATTTTCAGGGAAATAATCCAAAGGAACAAAACTCATCGTTGTTTATCTTCAGTATTGATCCAGCATGGAAAAACACTCAATGTTGTACATGTATAATTGTATGTCATGGATATAACCAATGGAAGGACAACTCCATGTTGCCCAGTATTCTTGGATATATTATTTAACCAGTGGAAGAAAATCCCATGTTTGTTCATACTCAGTACATAATCCAATGGAAGAATTAGGTCTGACATATTAACCCACTCCCATAGTTTGAAAAGTGCTCAGAGCTATACAAGAATTTGCACTTCAGAAATTTGGTCATTATTATAATTATTTCCCAGAAAATTCCCTTATGTTTGTATTTCCAGTTAATCCTTCTCCATTATGTTTGTGTTTCCAGTAAATCAAACTCCATTATGTTTGTATTTCCAGTTACTCAACAACAGCAAAAACAGTGCCAAATAACTGAATGGCCGTGAGTCAACCACTTACAAAGCTCATCCCAGCACAAGTTAGTTAGTTAGTTGGTGTTTTGAGCCCAGCCAACCTCAAAGGGTTATATCAGGGCTATCCCCACACAAACAATTTGAGCTAAGAATGCAAATCACATAATATACCAAGTTTTAACAGTGGATTTCTAGTCCTGGCAGTACATGAGCAGTTGCAAATCACAACTGAATTTATGGATGACAACATATCCTGCAAACCATCTCTCGTGCTTTAGGTTGTTGTTTTTTACGTTAGCATCATCAATTAACTTTAAACTAAGTTCTGACAGCCCATGCAAAGGAACTTGAGAGTATAATACAATGCACCCAATCTGAAGGCAAATCCGACTACTGAGAAGGCTGGTGACAAAGAAGACAAGCAGAGGAAGCAGTATTTCAGTGAGAACAAGTGCACGGTATCACTCTGACCAACAGCAAGGTTAATGGAGACTGTACAGAAGAGGAAAATGGGCCAACAAACTCCTATACAAGAGAAGAAGGAAAATCAAAGACAATCCAGGAAAGTACGGACTCAAGATAGGATAAACATGAAGCTCCATTTCAAGTACTCAAGTCGTCTAGATCAATATGCACACACAGCAATGACAGATGCAAATAGTGCACAACACTCAACAGAAATCTTTGCCATTAACAAAAAGAAGAAGAAGAAAAACGAAGAAGACAGGAACAAGAAAACCAAAGAAACAAACAACTGAGTGTATGGTATGCTACAGTACACAGAGAAATCATTCATTATGCCAAATACATTCGTTTTAAATGAGACAGGATATTGCAAACAAAAAGCAGACTTCTTCTCCAAATTGTAAAGACTGCAGTGTAACACTGTCTAGGCACTCACTATCCTGCAACAGAATCCCCTGATCTGTGTAGATCACATTATAATTTATACACGGTGGACGGATGAACCATATGTATCAATCATGCACAAAGCATCAGCACCAAGAGGATCAGCAGTAAACAAAAACTGATGGAAAACTAACAACAACAAAACATACATGTCTTGTGAATTTCATGATCAGAAAACAACATTTAGTATAACCAGTGAAGGATAAATTCTTCATCTGAAAAACAACCGCATACATACAAATACACCACACTGCATCACAAAAAAATAATCTCAGTGATTCGCAGCACAGATCAGATGAGATGTAAAAGAATGCACAAAAACATCAGCTGATATTTTTCTACCCAAAAGGTTTGCTCACTGAAGTCAACAGGAAGTATTCATTTGTTCTGTTTTGCACAAACTGTAATTACACTTACTATGGTGAAGCAAGTATTCTGACCACATATCCAAGGGAGAATACTCCTTCAATAACAGCTGTGATAAACACACTTCAGTGGGAGACTGTGGACATTTCTGGCAGAAAACTGATTTTTCTCAATAGTTAGTGAATTACATATTTTTTTAGGAATCAGGGACTGGGCCAGAATAAAGCAGAATTTACCAGTTATGAAAATCTCCGACTGCAAGCAAAAGAATCGACACAGTTATGACCATGTTTGACTGCAGGCAAAGCACCATTCGTGCCCACCACTTCTTGCAGTTTGCTATGGAAACAGCTGAGGCAGCAGCGTTAACCACTGCCAGGCTTGCCGCGTCGTCATTCGGAAAACGACCAATGAAAATGCCAAACTCAAAATGATTAAGTCTTTATGCCCCCTTCATATCAGCACATGAAAGAACTTCTATCAAAATGCACAGTATTGAAAGTAGATTTGTTACAGGACCATCAAATATACTGTTTTCTGAGGTGTATGTGTGCACTTTTCAGCCCGGAAATTTTACAGGCTGGGGCAGTGAAGGGGTTAAGGAGCTTCTTATGTGACTAGATTAAGCTGGGTAAAGAGAAGACTTGTTTCTTTGCAAGTCACCTCTCCCTTCAGCACTCTACAGCTTTGACATACAACGTGCCTACACATGCAAGACCAAATCAGTGACCAAGTTTTCTCAGAAGGAAGTGACTAATGACTAATGTCCGTAACTGGTGTAAGTAAAAAAAAAACTGATCCAGCTATTCATCTGTACCTGTTATACAGTTTTGTGCACAATCAATGAATCATGCTAATTTCTAACAATACTCTTCAGTAGTAGCACTACTGTTTGCTCAAACACTATAAGTTTTTGTCAAAAGGCAATAAGCAATAAAGCTGAGCTTACAGCTGAGGTGAGTCCAAAGCATACAAAGGGTTAACATAAGCATTACAAAGAAAGAGTGCTGACAAAGCAAGTTTTTTCCCTTCTATGTCCTTCTGAAAGAACATTCAACCTTTAACCCTCTAAACGCTCTGATCTTTATCCTGAACATTGGCAGTCAACTTTGGTTTTACATTTGTAATCTTATTTAGTTATTACATCCTTTTAGCTTCCACATAACAGAAGCATTAATGTTGTCTTATCTCACAATGGCCCCTTGCAGAACACTAACAATAAATGTGAAAACTGTTTCAGAGAAAGCAAATAAGAAGACAGTAAGGACTCAGTGGGCTAACCTACACTTTTGACAACCTGATGTCCTGTCAAAATGTGGACAGATAAGAGTACTCTTACTAGTCTTAGTCACAGTTTGTTTTTGTTTTCTTCTCTTTTTCAGGCCAGCAAAACATTTACAAGTTTACAAATAGTCATAGCACACACACACACACACACACACACACACACACACACACACACACACACACACACACACACTCTTCTATTATCATCAAATAATATACACTGCAGCCAAAATTAGACAAAGAAATGTTGATGCAATTAAAAGTCAACTTCAAAGACAGTCCCCATGAAAGATTGATCAATACACAACAGAGCTGCAGAACTATGCTGGCGGTATGCACGCACTTGTTCACATACACAATTTTGGACTGATATTGTGACAAAGGTGTGTCAGCTGCCTTTCTGGACACAACATGCATTTTGCGTGGTCAGTTATGGACAGTAAACTTAACAATAACACACAGGCATCTGATCCAAATCCAACTGCCCACAATCACAGCTAAATCAGACAAAAATCACTGACAAGATTTAAGCTGAACTATAGCAGTACAGCATTCTCATGAAAATATCACACATGTGTACAACAAAATGTATAAAACTCCGGTTTCAGCAAAGATGTAGACATAGAGGCACATAACCTGATCAAAAGAAGAACCTGTAAAACATCAAAAATGAAACACACATCAAGTTGAAACAGAAAAGTGCCAAACAGAAATGTGCAACAAAGCATTAAATCTAAGCAGTGTCGCCTCCAACCAGTCCTACAGGCAAAGCTGGAAGCCTGCCACGTTACACAAAGCAAGCTCTACTGACCAAAGCTGCCTAGTGCCAACTGAGCACTGCCCATGAGACAAAATGTAAACCGAGTGATCCTCCCAGCTAGAATGAACTGCGTTACAGATGCCACCCATAGCAAGGCAAGTGAGAGTGAGCTCAAGATCAGCGCAAGGTCTACGGCACCTGCTTGTTGTGGCGCTGCCAGTATCCTGTGATGGCTGCTGCCTGCCCTTCGGACAGCCGAGCCATTTCCGCTTCCATCTCCAGCTGCAGTTTGTCTCTCAGTCGTTCCACAGCCTCCCTGTGGAACTTGTACATTTCCTCTGGATCTTTGGGGATGGGAGCATGCAAAAACCTCCCAGGCACCGTCGTTCCTGTGCTGTGTCTCCGGCTTGCAAGCTGGCCTGGACCATGAGGTAGTGGTCTGGGGCTCACATCTTGCTCGAATGCGTACGACTCGGGATCAGGTGGTTGAGAACGGTGCGTAGTGGGACCAGGATTTGGCTCCTCCAGGAAAGAACCTCCCTTAGCTCCTTCGTCTAGGGGGCGTGGGCATGCGGACAGTTCTTCCCGGTGTGAGTCAGGAGACTGCAGAAAAAAAGCTTGAGATGACAGAGATCTGCTACTGACGAGAGGGGTGCTGGTGCTTTGAGGCCTTCCTGTAAGTGCTTGGCGCTGTGGAGACTCTACCGGATTTCTAGATGGCTGCAGCAGAGGGTGGCTGACCTGACATGTCTGCAGGTGAAAGATGTGCAGCTCCTTCTCTTTAAGTTCCTTCATCAGGCGTGCTTTCTCCTCCACTAGAGTAGCCTCTCTTTCCTGCAGCTTGCCTTCGATGGTGGCAAGTTCCTCCTCCAAAAGGCGTTTCTGCCTCATGAGCTGCCGCTCTGTCTCATCCTTCAGCAGCAGAAGCTGCTCTAGATGCCTTTTCTCTGCCTGGCAGTGTGCTAGCTCTGCCTGTCGCTGCTGCAGAAGCTGATGGCAGTGCTCCAGCTCGCTCATCTTTGCAGTGAGATCTTCCTGCTGGTGGTGGAGGGTGGCTCCCCAAGTGGCTGTTTTTCCTATCCTGGTGGACAGGAGCCGGACCCCAGAGTCCCTCTCACAAATCTGTTGCAGCAGTTCATCCCGCTGTTTCTGTAGCAACAGTAGCTGGCGTTCAAACAAAGACTGCCAGTCCTCCTCAGGAGGATTTGCATTGTTTGGGAGTTGCTCCTCCATCTTTAGAACCAGTTCCTCCTGCTCTCGAATGTGGAGTTGCAGGCGGAGATTTTCTGTTGTTAATGACTTATTCTCTTCCAGCAGTTTAACAACAATCTTTTTCAGCTGCTCCATATCATCAGGGATATCATTCTGAGTCATCTCCGAAAAGTCAATGGTTGAACTGGGTGACCTTGAGCTCCGAACACCAAGCTGAGAAACCGGCTCCCGGTCCAAAGCTTCCTGGAAGAGGGCGCTCTCACTGGCATAGACAGCTTTGGTTTTCTTGATGTCCTTCCTCAGACGTCCCATCTCCTTCATAAGGTCCACATCCTGGCCTGGAATGATGTCGGAGTCTGGATCACTGCTGATTCCAAGACTTTCAGAGGATTCAACAGACCTCTCTGGGGTGGTCTCTGTTCTTCTGTCTTGAGATTTAGACTCTCTTTGCTGATCTGCTTTTCCTCCAGGTAATGTTCTCTCTTGTCTGTCAGTGCCTGGCGTCTGCCCTGTGCCACTAGCAGTGGGTCTTGTCTGGGACTTGTCCTGATGACTTAGCTGAAGATGCATGGCTGTTTCTTTCAGTTTGTGGATCACCTGCTCCTTCTCAAAGAGAGCTTGATGGAGAATACTCACTTCCTGCACCAAGTCGCTGTCCTCTTTCACCCTTTGCTTCAGAGACCTCACTTGCGCCTGCAGTTCCTGGATGATGTTGTCCTTCTCAATCAGTTCTTCTCTCAACTGCTGAGCTTCCAGCTCCAAGTCTCTGGTGGTTTCCCGCTGTGCACATGGTGACCCCATTGCTGCCTGCTGTAGTGACAGCACTGTCATCTGCTCCTTCAATTCAGCAATCAAATCATCCTTCTCCGAGAGAACTTGCTCTAATTTTGACAGTTGGCACCTCAGATCTTCCTCTGTTTCTGCAAGCTGGCCTTCTGCAAAATGGGAAGTGTGGTCCTCTTCTTCTGAAACCTCCTGCTTCCTGTTTGTACGATCATGCCCTGGAGTTGCTGATTCCTGCGAGCCTTCTCTCATCTCAGAAATAACATTCTCTAAGGTGATGCTTTGTTCATGTAGCTGCTCTCTCAAGGATTGCCCTGACTGAGTTGCTTCAAGCAGTTCATTTTGCAGGGCTTGACATTTAGCTTCTAAAAGCCGGCGATCCCCTTTCCAATTTTTATCTGCATCCCTGAGATGTGAAAGTTCAATGGATAGAGCTTTGTTTTCCTGTGCCAATGCAGAACACTTATCCTGCAAAGGTTTATTTTTAGCCTGAAGACTTCCATCTTTATCCTTCAAAGCTTCTAAGGCAAAAACTTTATCAAGCAAAGAGCTGTTCATCTTTTCAGCTGCTTGCAAGTTTTCCTTCACAAACTGCAACTCTGCTTGGAGACCTTCAGCCTTGCTGTCATGGGTTTGGCTTTCCTCCTGTAGCAGCTTGTTCCTTTCTTGAATGGCTTCACATCGGTCCTCCAGTGATTTGTTGCTCTCCTCTAGAATGTCTATCTTCTCCTGCAAGGATCTGTTCTCATCCTGCAAGGATTCAACTTTATTGCGGAGAATCTTGTAGTCCTCCAAGGAGAAACCGCTGCTGTTCTTTTTCAGTCTTGATTGGGTACTTTCAATTTCATGGGTACTGAAGCTCTTAGAGTCAGATGCTGCCAGGCTTTCTTGCGGCAAGTCGGTCTGGGATTGCAACAATGCGTAATGCTCTTGCAGCATCTTATAGCTCTCTTCCAGGGCCTTGTACTTGCCTTCTAAATCTTCTAGGCGCCCTACCTTCTCTTGCAGCTCTCTGCCTTTTGTGTTCAACTCTTGCTTCTCTTGTAAAAGGTTTTGATTATCATCCTGAAGCTGTGACAAATCTTCCTGAATGCTTGCCAACTGTTCTTCAAGAGAACTGCATGCTGATTGCAAAATGTCTCTCTTCCGCACAACTTCTTGATAATCGGACACTGCTTCAAGCTCCTTCACCAATGCACTGCACTTCGCTGTTGATTCTTCCTTCATTCTCTGTTGGAGGGTCAAATCTTTCTGCAGCGACTCATTTTCCCTCTTCAAAGTCTGGATTTCATCCTCCAGGAAAGCACATTTTTCTTCCAACACTCCTTCCTTCTGTTGATTACTGGACACTGCTTCAAGCTCCTTCACCAATGCACGACACTTTGCTGTTGATTCTTCCTTCATTCTCTGTTGGAGGGTCAAATCTTTCTGCAGCGACTCATTTTCCCTCTTCAAAGTCTGGATTTCGTCCTCCAGGAAAGCACATTTTTCTTCCAACACTCCTTCCTTCTGTTGATTACTGGACACTGCTTCAAGCTCCTTCACCAAAGCACTGCACTTTGCTGCTGATTCTTCCTTCACATTCTGTTGGAGGGTCAGGTCTTTCAGCAGCGACTCATTTTCCCTCTTCAAAGTCTGGACTTCGTCCTGCAGGAAGACGCACTTTTCTTCCAACATCTGTTCCCTCTGTTGTAGTTTCACCATCTCCTCTTGCTGGGCACTGGTTGCTATTAGAGCAGCTGAAAGCTGCTGAGTTAGCAACTGATTGTCTGCCTGCAGAGAGTTCAGCTGTGACTGAAGGGAATCCCAAGGCTCTTGCAAAGTTCTTACTCCCTCCGTCCCCAAATGGTCATAATCTTCTCGGATGATGGACATTTCCTGCGCTTCTGCTGAAATTCCTTCTCTCACTTCTTCTCCTATTTCACTTTGAGACACCCTGCCTGAGCACTCAAGTGCAGCTAGCTCTTGCACAGGGGAGCTGCCCGTGTTTTCCATGTCGTCACATCTGGATTGAAGGGCGTCTTCTCTCAGCCGAAGCTCCTCCCGTTCCTGGTCAAGGAGCTGCAAATGGCTGCTCAAGAGCTGCTCAAGGCTAATCCTCGGAGTTTCCACAGTAAGCAGTCGGCTGAGGAGCTCTCTTTCAGACAGGTGAACATTTTCTGCATCCTCAGGGTCTATCTCTAAGCTGCGGCCAGTTTCTAAAGACACGTCCGTGCTGTTGTGGACACGAGCGAAAAACACCGAGTCGAGCTCGTCCACTCCAGCTTCAACCTCTCCTTCCCCATGCCCTCCCCCCTCCTCCTCCTCCCCCCCGTGACTATCCATCAGTCCACCACCAACCTGATTAGCTGTGCTAGCCTCTCCCTGCAGGGTGGGTTTGGTAGGGAGGCTGCAGACCCTGGAGAGCCAATGGAAGAGGTTATTGTAGCGATGCCTCACCTCCCGGCAGTCCTGCCGCAGACAGCGCCCATCAAACACCTCCCACACGCTGCCGGTGCCCGCCTGGTCACGCTCAAAGGCACCAGCACCACCGCCGCTGCTGGCATGGGCGACAGTGGTGGTGGTGAGCTCCCACTCCAGGGGCAAGTCCTGACCCGACTGCTGCGACATCTCCTCCAGCTCCTCCAAGAAGCGGTCACGGACGCTGCTCCCCTCACTCCTGTCATCTTCGTCGTCACTTCCAGCCGTTGGCGTGGACTGACTGGCTGGGTCATCGTTATCCTGACTCTCTCTGGCAGTGGCTGCACCCTCACAGCCCACCACACCTGAGCTGTAAAGAGCCTGGCTCTCAGAAGCCACCAGTGGCTCCACTTCAGCTGGCTGAACAACAGGCTCACAGACTTCAGAGCTCCGTGGAGATGCTTGGTCTTGGTCAGAGTCAGTGCCGGAAGTCAGCTTGAGGGACTGTGAAGGAGACAGCCTGCTGCCCCTAGAGATCAAAGCCTGGAGCTCGTGTTGCATGGCATGGCGTCGGCCTTGTGTCTGGAAGATGGCAATCTGCTCCAACAGCACATCCCGCACTTCTTGAAGCTCCTGGAAAAAAATGCGATCATTCTTGTCACTTGTGTGTTGCCTAAACCTGGCACAACATCTGGAAATAAGTATTTTGGCCCCAGTCTTGCTGCATTCATCTTCCAGAACTGTCCCTTTCAAATATTCTCACTAAATGCTCTTAGAATATTTCCTGCTTTATTCTTGGTAACTAATACAAAAGAAACAGCCTTCACAAGCAATAACGGGACTGACCAGAAACCATGGAATGAAATAAACAGACTCCTGCTACCTAGTGCATTTCAAAGTCAAGTATTAGCTGCATCCGTTTTCTCTGATTTAGTCTGGCAACAGTATGGAAAAGTTAAACAGTGCATTAACATTCGCCCTGATATAACTGTACTTACTTACCACATTAACAACAGAAAAAAATTCATAAATGTGTGTGCAGAAGCAGGATTTTATACATATACATATATCAATACAAATAATGTTGAAATGAGTTTTAGCACCTCCGCATCAGACAAATGTAAATTTATAATTAAATACTGAATTATTTCAGTATTAAACTAAACTAAGCAAAACAGCAAAACCTTACTTGATTTTCATCGTTAAGTTGTTTGATGATTTCCCCCAGCTTCTTGTCGTCAGTCCCTTCAGGCACCCCGAGGTCACTCCTGCTGCTCCTGGCTGCCAGCTTCTCCTTCAGTGCCTTTGTCTGCGTCTGCTCTTCCTTCTGCTTCTTTTTCATGCTTTTCCTCATCTTTCGCACAGCATCCACAAATGAAGCCTGAGTTTCCTGTCTCACTTGCCTGATTTGCTGCTGACACTTGTGCTCCGTTTCACGCTGGAATTCTTTGAATTCGAGGTCGTAGGTGTGGCGTAGTTCCACCTCTTGGGAGCGCATCTTAAGCACCCATTCCTCCTCCAGCTGATCTTGCAAGCTTCTCAGGCGCTGGGAAAACTCAGCCTCTGCCACATCAGAGAGGTTCTCATCTAAAGCGTTTGCATCTTGGGATGGATCGCCTGAATTTTCAGCGGCTTGTGGCCGTTGTCTTGCTGTGAGAGTCACCACTGCATCAGGAGTGTCTTCTGCAGGGTGGTCTCTGTCTCCCTTTCCTGTTTGGGTGCTAGAGTCTACCGCCTCCACAAACTTGCCTTCAGCCTTGGTCTCCGGAAGCACGCCAACAGGATGGGGCAGGAAGCTGAGGACAGGAGCACCAGCTGGACATTCCGTAATGGGAGTAATGGGCTGGGATTCGGGCTGGAAACTGTCCACTATGACATGGGCAGGTTGGTGCGGCCCCACTTCACTTGCAGGACCGAGGCCTTTGCCACCACCTAAAGAAGGCAGGCTACTATCCTCTTCTGGTTCAAACCGACCTGCATCACCAGATTTTACAGGTGCATCTCCTCCCTTACCCTCTCCAGCCTCAAGCAGCAAGCCCTCATTGTTACCGACTCGCTGGGCTACACTCTGCAAGGTCTGAAAAGTGGCCAGCATACGAGCTTGTTCATCCTCCATGGCAACCAACATCTCTGAAGGCACAGACTTGGTTCTTGTCTTGAGGGGACCTTTACTGGGCTCAGTCTCTTCCACAAAGTAGTCTTCACCAGCTTTCGGGCCAACAGCCAGGTCAAGGTACCCCAGAGAGTCAGGTTCCGGCTCAAAACCCCCTTCTGCCACAAAGCCAGTGCGCTCTTTGGCCACCGGCACACTGCTCTCATCACTCCTCATCTGAACGCGCCGCAGTTCTTGAGTCAGATGATTTATTTGCTGTTTCAGCTCAGTCACAGTTCCATCTTCCTCCGAGGACACAAACCGGCTCTCCATCTCTTCAGCAGTGTGAGGCTGAGGCGCCTGATGGCGAAGGGAGCTGTTTTCAGCAGTCAAGTGCTTGTTCTCCTCCTCAAGATCCTGGCAAATCATCTGTGATTCTTGCAGCATCTGTTTCTCATTCTCAAGATCCTCAGTCAAATGTTCAATGTGAGTGCTGTTCGCACGCTTGTCTGAGGTCAGAGTCCTGACTTGATCTGTGAGCTCTGAAATCTTGGTTTGGTGTGAAGCCTGTGTCTCCTTCAGCTGCAGCTGTAGGTGAGCGATGCTGGCTTCTGCTGCTGCCAGCTCTTGCTGCAGTCGCTCAGTTTCTGCTGTCAGAATGAAGAGTTCAGGGTTGTCTGCTGATGCAGATGCACTGTCCATATGGGACTGCAAGACCTGTGAGTAGTGCTCTGCCCGTCTGCACCTCTCATGGACGACACCCATAGTTTGGTTGTGCTCATGTTTGAGGGCCTCAGCCTCCTGCATCTGAGTCCTCTGCATGGTCTTCAATTGATCTTGAAGGTTTTCCACATCCCCGCTGAGCTGCTGGTTAAGCCCATCCAGGTGAGCTACCTCAGACTGATAGGACTCTCTCAAGGAACTTACACTATCATCTGACTGCTGGGAAGACTGGATGAGTTTGTCCTGAAGGTCAGAGATTTGTTTCTCCTGGTTATGTGAGAGCGCCTCCAGCTCCTGGATCCTGTTGCGAAGGGACAGTGTCTCCCCGCTGTGATCCTCCTCCATGCTCCAGAGGGACTGCCGCATGCGCTCCAACTCTGACATGGTGATGACACACTTGTTCTCCAAGTCAAAGATCTGGGTCTCCATGGATTTTTGCAGCTCCTGCTGCTCCCTCTGGTGATCCTTCCTCATCTCATCCAGCTGTCGTTTCACCCTGGCCACATCCATCTCATGCAGCCTCACCTGTTCATATGCCTCTGACAACTGCTGGTCGTAAGCTTTCTCCCGCTCAGTCCTGTCCCTCTCAAACCTGCTGCTGACATCCAACATCATGCTATCTTGCTTGGCCAATGCCTTTTCCAGGCTTTGACAATTTTCTTCAACAGACATTATCTGGATTTCATATGAATGCTTCAAATCAGCAATTTCTTTCTTGTGTGCTTCATCCTTTTTAGACATTTGTTCTCTCAAATGAGATAATTCTGATTCAGCGGACTGGATAGTTAGCTCCAGGTCAGCAATCTGTCCATTGAAATGCTCCTTCAGTTTTTCTTTCTCTGCGTTGGTGCTTTCAGCAATCCTTTCGAGACGCTGAAGTTCCAGGTCACCTGCAGCAAGACGGTCCTCCAGTTCCGACAACTGAGATTCGTACATCTCTCTCATCTGGCCCTGGTCTCGGTCCACATTGTTCGAGGCCTCCATCAGGCGACCCTGCAGCTGACGGATGGTGTTATCATTTTCAGCCGCTCGCTGTGTCATGTCTTCCATGCAGCAGTCAAAGTTGCTCTTCAAGCATTTCCTTCTCCTCAGCCAGGCGTTCCATTTGTGACTTAGCTGTGGTCAATTCTTCTATGGTTGAAGCCAGAATGGAGTCCTTCTGCACTACCTCCGCTTGTGCTGCTGCCAGTTCCTCCTGCAGAGACTGCACCTGGTTTGCTAGCAAGGCACTGGAGTCTCTCAGCTGAGCCTGGAGTGACTGTAGCTCACTTTCTTTGCTTGAGACCTGTGACTGAGCCTCCTCCAACTGCACGGAGAAGTCCAGCTGCAGTGCATCCTGCTGCTGATGAAGTGTGTCCATGTCAGCTTTCAGCTTGTCCTGCTCTGCCACGGCATCCTTCAAGCTTTTGTGAAGCTGCTCAATCTCAGAAGTGCAAGAGTCAAGCTGGTCCTTCAGCACAGTGTTCTTCTCCTGCAGCTGCATCCTTTCCTTGTCAAACTCTGACCACTGGTGATCCTTGTCCTGCCGAAGTCCATCCACCTCAGCCTGCAGTGTGTCCACCTGGCTGTCCAACTCTTTCTGGATCTCTTCCACATTTGCTTCCAGACTGCAAATCTTGGCAACCAGCTGCTCTTTCTCCTTGACCAGTGCAGTGTTTGATTCATTCAGTGAATCCAGGGTCTCCTTCTGTTGGTGGTCCTCTTCTCTGAGTTTGGACAGTTCATCTTCCTGGGTTTGCAGAGATGATCTGGTGGACTCCAGCTCCCCCTGTAAGCCATCGAGCTGTTGCTGCAATTGGCTGGTCGTCTCCTGGGCTTCACTCCTC
This sequence comes from Alviniconcha marisindica, assembly GCA_018857735.1. Classification (NCBI taxonomy): domain Eukaryota; kingdom Metazoa; phylum Mollusca; class Gastropoda; family Provannidae; genus Alviniconcha; species Alviniconcha marisindica. Next base: position 1,198,293 of record JABMCL010002055.1, on the reverse strand, counting down.
ACCTCCTCTAACTGATGATTCAGAGCATTGTTTTCTGTTACCATCTCCTCCTCCTTCATTTTAAACATGTCTGCCTGACCCGCAAGTCTGGACAAGAGGGAGTCATTCTCCTCTCTGGTGGTGACAAGGTCTTGCTTTAGTTCATGAACCTGGCTTTGCAGAACATCCAATGCTTGTTGCCTATCCTGTAAAGCTTCATCTCCAGCAGTGTCTGCCAAGGTTAACTGTTCTTGCAGCAGCTTTACCTCAGAGTGCAGGTTTCTGATGGTGTCATCCTTAGAGTCCATGGCATCTTTCACATCAACCAGCTCAGTCCTGACAGCTTCAAGTTCTTTCACAGTTTCATTCAGTTTCTCACTGATTTTCTGCATTTCCCATTTGGAAGAGGATTCTCTTGAATGGAACTCTGTTTCCAGGTTGTCCCAGTCAGAAAGAAGGATCTCAAACTTGTGGGTTTGTTGGTCAAGGTCCAATTTCAGACACCCAATCTCCCTGGCATGAGCAGATGAGTTAGAATGCAGTTCTTCACGGAGCTGTTCATTTTCACTCAGGAGGATATCACACTCTTGCCCTTTCTGCAACAAACTCTCCTGAAGGTCTGCCAGTTCCTTGATGATAGCTGACTGCTGATTTGAGAGCTGATTTGCTAGCTCTTCTTTCTCCACAAGCAATGTTTGACATTTTTCACTTTTCTGGTCAAGCTTTCGTTGAAGGTCTTGAAAACGTTCATTTATGTCAGCCTCCGTCAAATTAAATGTAGAGATGAGCTGCTCCTTTTCCGCAATGATCTGCTCAACTTCCTTCGTCTTCTCTTCAAGTAGAACTTGGATTTTCTGCACTTCAGTCTCTCTGTCCACTTCTGCAGAAGCCAAACTTGACGTGAGCTGTTCCACTTCTTTAGCTTTCTGTTCAAGCTGAACTTGAATTCTCTGAATTTCACACTCTTTGTCTGCTGTTACAGAATCCAAATCTGACAAGAGCTGTTCATTTGCAGTTCCAATCTCATCCAGGTCTTTTGACTTCCTATCCAGTTTGTCCTGCAGCTCCTGCATCTCTCTAACTTTACTGTCCAGAGTTGATGCCAGCAATGCTTCCGCCTGTTCCTTCTGCAGGATAGTGTTTTGAAGTTCCACCGACCTCTCCTTCAGATTTTCTCTTAGCCTAAGAACTTCCTCGTGATGAGAGCTCACCAGCTGCTCCTGTTGTGCCAGTGCAGCTTGATGCTGCTGGGAGGCCTCTGCCAACTGGAGCTGCACAACTTTCAGGCCTTCTTCATGCTTAGTGACTTCCTCCGCTGCAGCCTCTTTCTCTTTCTCCACAGCCTGCAGCTTCAGGTCCTTTTCCTCCAGCAGCGCCTGCAGCTGTGACAGTGCCTTCTTGTCTTCCAACGCAGCCTGCAGCTCCGCTTCAACCAGCTCAAGTCGAGCGCGAGTATCGTCAGCATTCACCTTACTCTGCAGTTGCTTCATCAAATCTTCACTGGCTGCCAGCTGCAGTTTCAGGGAATCGGTTTCTGCCAACTGTGCATCCAACTTTTCTTGGAGCTCCAAGTTTGCTGACTCTGATTCTCTCAAAGCTTCTTTGCACTGTGTCACCTCTGAGAGGAGAGTGTTGGCACGAGACTCCATTTTTCTATGTAGCGTGTCTGACTCTAGAGTCTGTTGCTCTGTCAGCTGTTCTCGTTCCTTCAACTGGAAAGCCAGGCTCTCTTTTTCTTTTATGACTGCCTGCAAGTGAACACTGAGTTTACTAACCTCAGAGTCCTTTTCCTGGACAAGAGCTGCCAATCTGTCTACTTCAGCCTGCAGCTGAGACACCTCGGCTGTGAGATGCTGAATGGTGGCACTTTGCTCTTTACAAGTCTCTTCACTCTCTTGAACAGACTGCACCTCATCAGGCAGCTGGTGCTTTTTCTCAAGCTTCTGAGTGTACTGGGTAAGAAGATGTGCGTAGGATTTCTGCAGCAGTTGTATTTGTCCCGGAAGATCACTTTCAGCATAAAGTTTATCAAGGGTTTGCCAACTTTCAAGAGGACTGGCCTCTCCCTGCTTCACATCATCAGATGTTGGCAGAGACGACACAGACTGCAGTGAGTCCTTGAAAGAGTGGACCTGCTCCTGTGCAAGTGCCATCTGCTGTTGGTAGTGGGCGTTTTCTTCTCTCAGTGTCTGCACTTCCAGTTGGAAGCTGCGGAGGATGCCAGCTGCCTCTTCCTGTTCCCCTTTGTGCTTGTTCTGTAGCTGATCTAGCTGGTCCTGCAGTGATGCCGCCTGCTCTCTGCTGGAAGACAGTTCCTCTTGTGTGCTTTTCAGCTGCTGGTGCAGAGACAGAATCTCCCCTTGCTGAGAGTTGATCACATTTTTCAGATCAGACAGATTGCCTGGGGACGCACCTGCATGCTCTGCCAGCTGCGCTTCCAGACTGGAGTGCCTCTGGTTCAGCCGGTCCACGTGGGCCCTGTGCTCATCACTCAGCTCCACAATCTCCCTCTCCAGCTGAGCAACCCTTTCACTGGCTTCCCTGGACTGGCTGTCACACTCTGCCCCCAGCAGAGCAGAGCCTTCACGGACTCGATGCTCGAGGTCCGACATTTTCTCCAGGGCATCGTCCCTGACCTGACCCAGCTGATCGAGTTCTTCTTCCAGGCCCACAATTTTCCTGACTGCTTCCTCCTTCTCACTGGCCAGAGACTGACGAGCTGATTCTGAGAGAGCCAGCTGCTGCTGCAGTTCGGCCACTGCTTTCAGTGACTGGGCATGCTCTGCGCCCAACCGCTCCAGCTCCTGCTCCAGGGAGGCGGCTCTGCTGGCAGCAGACTGCGACAGCTCCAACTCCCTGCTGCTGTTGTCGTTGGGGGCCTGCTGCTCAAGTACCTGCACCAGCTGCTCCAACTCTGCTTCTCGCTGCTTGAGGGCCATCACCTCAGATGACCTGGCAGTCAGCGTGTATGACAGCTGCTGAAGAAGGTTGTTTTTCTCCGTGACCTTGCCCTGCAGTGCTAGGATCTGAGCCTTCGCTTCTTGCAGAGCACGCACCGACATCTGGCACATAGCCACCTGCTGTTCCACAGTCTCGCCAGCCTAAAACACACAAACAAAAAATGCCAAGTCATTCCACCAACACAGTAGGAATGAAAACAAAAGCAGGAGGGGAAAGAAAAAAAAGAACAAGCATGGAACATATAACTCAGAACTTAATAAATAAGATTAAAAAAAGAAGCAGAAAAGGACTAAAGCTGCAGATAGTTACAACAATGTATTACAACTTCAATGAAGCATTCCCTTTTGCACACCAAACATGTATGTACCTCGCATGCACACACAACGCTACAGGTGAAGGGAGAGAGGGAACGCTGTGCAAAGCATGAAAGTTCTAGTTAAACTTTTCTTGGAAGGACCCTGCACCAACAGCACAGGGAAAAGGAATAAATTATTGCAAAATGAACTTTGCACAGCATGGGCTCTCTCCCCTTCCTTGTGCGCCAAACATGCATCAGCAGATCAGCAACCCAGCTCAGACCTACAGGAGGAAAAAAAGAAAGTGTCCCAATTCTGAATCCAGACAAATCAGTATGTATGCGGCATTTTGCTGATGTGCCTGCATCTAATGCACAGCAACAACAGATCAGTAACACTAGCCACACTTACAGCCCCCAAAAGTAAAGCATTTCAATTCTGAAACCACATAGCTTCGCACACGTGGCATATTGTAGTTTATATGCAGCGTTTACTGAGCTGCAACAACTGAAACTGAAACTATCAATCAGCTGGGTAGTGCAACTCTGTCACAGCTGCTTTTGCCTTGGGGAAAACAACTCAAGATTTCCCAAGGGGACACCCCTTTTGGCAATAAAACATACAACATACAAAAAAAGATAAAGAAAAAAAGAGCTCACCATGCAGAGAGAAAAACTAAACAAAACAAACTGGCATGCCAACGGTGCATGTGATTAAAAACTTGTATTTCCAAGCTAGCAGCATGCAACGCAGAGAGACAGGCACTGGGACACAGAGACAAACAACAAATACCAGCTGATAAATATTAGCGGCTAACAAAGTCACATGATTGTGGGTCAGCAACCCACAATCATGGGCTGATGCAGACATCCCTGTTGCCTAAAATGCAATGAATTCTTCTGAAGACAACAGACCTACTGACCAACGGTCCTGCACAGTGGAACCTACATCCCAGTATTGCCTAAGTTGTAACAATTACTTCTGAAGATGTAACACAGCTGCCTAACTGGCCACCAGTCCTGCACAGTGGAACCCACTTGAAGAAAACTCCTTCAACAGTTCCAGACAAAATTCCGCTTAAGGCTAAAAAAAAAACTTTAAAAAATGCACTGAGATAACAGTACTGTAAAATCACCCATATAATTTAGCCTTTTAGAATAAATTTGTTCAAATATATTTATTCTAAGGCTCCAGCCACTAAGGGGTTCTCACATGTACAAGGAATGTGACACACATGTGAACCAGGCTGGCCTAGTGGAAAGGCACTTGGCCTGTAACTGACTAAGGACACAGACATTCTTACAAGAAATGTGACATGTATGTAAATCAGGTTGGCCTAGTGCAAAGGCACTTGCCCAGCAAGGACACAGATGTTCTCAAATGCGCAAGAAATATGACGCACACATGAGCCACTGGCCTAGTTGAAAAGCACTTGGCCAGGAAGAACACCAACCAAATTAATTCTGCTTTGGCTCACCATTTTCTACAAAAGTTTTACGTATCTTGCAGTCTTGTTACTTTGACCACCACCCACCCTTCCCCCAATCAACAAACCATTCAAATTGCTCAAATCACTGCCTATTTCGATAGAGAATCATTCTGGTGGCCAAAATGCAGTACCAGTTATACTTAAAGTCTCACTCTTGCCCTACCTCCTGGGACAGCGGGTAACTGCAAGTACCTCGCTGGAAGCAACTCAGCGTTCAAATGAGTATCAGTATGATTAGCAAAATCAACTGATGCAGGGCAGCACATGCAGCACCATTCTGGGTGAACTTCTGTTGGTAGGACTCAAGCAGACAAAAAGAAAAGCACATAGAAAGAGTAGAGGTGGTTGGGGAAGGTAATGTTGTTGTTGTTGTGTGTGTGTGTGTGTGTGTGTGTGTGTGTGTGTGTGTGTGTGTGTGTGTGTGTGTGTGTGTGTGTGTGTGTGTGTGTGTGTGTGTGTGTGTGTGTGTGTGTGCATGCATGCACTAGTGTATTTTAGTGGTGGTGTGGAGGGAGGCTGTGCAGTGAATAAGGGTGGAGGAATGCATACAGAAGTCTGAACAGAGACCAACAAAAAATCAAGCAGGCCTTCTCACAACTCAGAATTTGAAATACACATCTGCACAGGCCAGTTTCACAGTAATGTACATCAAGACACAATTACAAGCATACAGGATTGGAGGCACCTGTTTTTCATTTAACTGCTTTGTATATATACTGTAGTTATGGAAGCCAAAGGCAAAATGAAGATCACAAGCAAAAGGGTTCAGAGGATCAAACTGCACCACTGAAATGGAACCGAGGTGATGTGCATTAAGCGAGAAAATGGCCTGTGCTTCTCAAAACTGGATTACTGGCCTGCCTAAGTTTTAGTCTAAGCAAAGACAGGTTTCAGCAGTTACAACAGAAACATGCTGAACATTGCCACGGACTAAACCATTCAACAGGTCATGTCACAACACTTGAATTTTGTTACTAGTGGGTTCCAGTCAACAGAGCACCAACATTTCTGTTCTGAAAGTCTCCCTAAACAGTTTTTGTATTCCAAAGTTGACTCAAAAGAGAACACTCCCTAGAAATCATTAATTTTTAATGATGTTTCTATAATCCAGCCAAAAAATCAGCTGTCACACAATCAAATCTGAATTCAAACAACTGAAATACAAAGTTGCTCTTTTTTTCTTTTTTGTGGAAAATAAGAAATAGTGGTAAACTCTACACTGCAACCCATCATTTTCTGTTTTAACTCACAAACATGATGCTGAATTGCACAAAATGCAAGACCAAGAAAACAAATCACCTGCAGATCACTTGCTCAGCCCGTCTTTGCTTAGGTCTCCAGAAAAAAACACGATCGTGACAACCTCAAGCCACACAAAATTCAAGCGCAGCGATAAAAAGCAGACGGAGGTTGAAGAAAATCGCTCGATATAAGACGCACTGTCAAAAAAGCCACAACTTTAACCTAGAAGTGGTCATCGCCTTAAAACAAAACATCAAGGTTAATCCAGTCATAGCCATCCCTTGAAATTATATGATTTTGCTCACAAACACTGTGATCAAAAGCATACCACCCATCTTATTTGTGCACACATGACAAATGTGTGTCCAGATGTTCTGCTACACACACACACGATCAAAGGGTCCCAGACATCAGACAGCTGCACAACAATGTTAGGGCTTCAAAACTGCCGCATTAAACTGATGATTCATACAGCTCCAAAGTAATCCTAACACAGGAACATGAACGCAACCAAAAACCATTTCCTACAGCCCCCACACTGGGGCTGGAATCAAGCAAATGGCTGCCATTCCACAAAGAGTGTGCTTCTCTACAAGGGCGTCCTTGTGTACATGGGGTGATCCCGTCTCCTGACCACACCATTTTCGGGTGCATGGATCAATAAATGTAACAGACCTACAATTCCCAAAGCCCCATCACCCAGCAATCAATAGCATCATGAAAACAACCAAACAATCCAAGTGAGAGACAATTTAGGATTAAGAAAGTGCAGAGAGTGGCAGTACAAGAAAGGGGGAGACAGATACATCATGATTGATAAAAATTCCCAGTCTTCCAGATGTTGCAAAAGAACTATAGCAAACTGTGCACATCACACAAACAAACTGTATGAACGATCTGATTAAGACCTGTCTGCAAAATGTCAACACAGATTAACCAAAAACACAAATGACTATGGCAAACTGTGCACAACACACAAACAAACAAACTTTATGAACAATCAGACCTACATATCCATCATCTCCGTCTGCAAAATGTGTGTACACAGGTTAAGAGACCGGTCTGCAAAATGTGTACGCAGGTTAAAAAACACACAACACAAATGAAGCAAAACCATCCAGGATTTTGGTAAGACTTGCAAATGAAGGGGAATTTTGAAGAAAGAGAAAGAGACATAGAACACCACAGAAACAACAATCAATTCTAACCTGCGTCAGCTGTTTCTGCAGAAGCACCACTTGCTGCGACAGATGCTGGGTCTCCTCCATGTAGTCTGGCCTGTCATCGCATGTGTCACTGGATTTGGCCGCCACAGTTTCCTGGAGACGAGCTGTCAGCTGTCGGATGATTTTGTCCCGCTGCTCAAGAGCATCTTGCAGCTCCTGCACCTGAAGGAACCACAGATATATGCATCAAGCATTTTCCAACAGCAGCGGTATAGTGAGATTCATGCCTCAGTTAACCACGTGCTTTCTTGAGAGAAAAAAAGAATGATTTGGTGGGGGTTTTGCAGGTTTTTTGTGATTTAGTTTGTCGATTCAATTCAAAATCATGCATGATTGTTGCATTTAAGCATGTAACATTGCTAATTTCTCTTTGACAGCCCACTGATTTTGTTCAGAAACTGTTGAAGTGCAGTGGACAAATTTGTCAACCATTCTGGATTTTGGCATAGGATGTCACATGTTTGGTACACAGCTTTGGAGAATGACCCGTATACAACAGCAGCTAACATTGTTGTTCCTTCTACAGTATTCTACAGCAAGCCGACATAATACTCACTGATCCCTTGACGCTGTTAGGTACATCTCCCCCGCTTAGACTCCCCTCCGTCACCTGAAACCACCCATCAGCACATGGCTAGAGATGCTGGACTTATTGTGGATGTGTTCAAGTAGCAGCTAGACAAATCACATCTGAATCCTGAGCAATAGTATGCTGAAAATGTGACTTGTTGTTTAACAGCAAAGTGAGCCAGTTTAAAGACATACAATTTGCACCTTGGCTTAACAAAGTAATATGGTAGATGTAATTTGTCACTGAAGAAAATCAATGTTTTTAACTGGACGTGGCTGGGCTTGGAAGTTGGAAGTGATGAGAAAAATGCTGAATAAGTGTTGTGGTGTGCTTATGTAATTAGTAGGGTTCATTGTGGTCTAGGTTGTGTATATATTTTGTTGTTTTCATGTTGCATGCTTTGGGCTCACGTTAGGTGTAAGCGCCTTATAAATACTCCTTAACATTACATTAAATGCATACTGTGATCCAGTCAAAAAGCAGCCAGTCAAAAGGTGTATGAAATTCAGTTAAAAGAGATAGCAACCACTCACTGCGAAATTCAGGAAGGACTCATTTCTCTTTACTGTTAGTGTTAATGAACATGTGCTATTATTAGCTGTAGACGTCTCTGTCTATATGACCTCAAAACAAAAGCAAATTTTTCCACATAACACCAAAGCACAGTACCTCAAAATAAAAGCAAAGTTCTCCTCCCAGCATAAAAGCAGGATCTACCTTTTTACCTCAAAACAAAAGCATATCTCTCAACACAGTACATGAGAAGGGTCTACCCACTTGACCTACAAAGAGATAGAGAGAGAGAGAGAGAAAAGCAAATAAAATCTCTCCAGGCAAGACAAGAGCTGGGTCTACCTGTTTGACCTCAAAATAAAAGCAAATTTCTCCAGGAAGACAGGAGCAGGGTCTACCACTTTGACCCCAAAAAACAAAAGCAAATCTCCCAACACAACACAAGAGCAGGGTAAACCTGTCTGACCTAAAAAAAAACAATCCCTAAATCTCTCAACACAAGGCAAGAGCAGGGCGTATCCATCTGACCTCAAAACAAAAGTAAAATTCTCCACACAGCACCGGAACACTTTACTTTATGAGGAGATGAATCAGACAACTGCGTCTCCAGAACCATTCTGTCCAGGGCCAGTTGCTTCCCCTCCAGAGCTTCTTCAAGTTCTGCAATTCTTTGAGTTGCCGCCATAAGCTTGGCCTGGTAGTGCACTGCAGCCTGGAGGTCAGATTCCTATCAAACACACACACACACACACATAATAAACACATGTTTTGAAGAACTCTACAAATGTTTGAACATGACAAATCAACTGCTGAACACAATTTCACCAAACTGTTAATGTGAACTTGATGATTATTTATTGTACACCAATCAAAAACCCAAGAAACACTGGGAAAAAACAAAACAAAAAATGTTTGGAACAACAACTATTCTACTGTTCAGCTTAGATAATGGTGACAGCATGACATACTGAAGCATATTAACATTACACAACAAAACACAAAGTCAAAGGATAATGAACAAAACTTTCACTTTCCTAAAAACACCAAGTGTGAAAGAAACCTTGTCTATATAATTGAGTAAACTTTGTCTACATTTGCTATCACACAGCAGTAAGCTATTAACAGCATTACTGCTGTTTTCGATTCATTTCACTCCTCTGCCAGTTCTGAACAATGGGCTCAGCCACACCCACACTTTCCTGCATTATATGTTATGACAAAGAAACAAATATCTCCTAACATGTGCAGGAGGTGCATTCGGACTTCAGTTATGCTCAACCTCAAGGTAAGATTTTGCCACAGTTTCTTAAAATACTGTGGAAAAGGCATACACGTGTTATGTGCACAATGAACACATTACTATCAGTGCCAACCCACAGGTGTGGCTTGAGTAGAGTCAACAAATGGAGGCCTGTCCCAGGGCAAGCCAACTGCACTGTGTACCTCTTATATAGAGTGTTAAGCAAACTCATAAATCTGACTGTAGTATTAGTATCACTTATTCAGGGGTCGCACCGCCCTTCACTGAATGGACTTGCAGTGTGTGCTGGAGAGGAGTGTAGGGACATGGCTGAGGTGACGCTGAGCTTGTCAATAGTGTTGAATGATGCAGCAGCCACCAGTGAGCCATAGCTTGGATCAGTGTTCATTCTGCATCAATGACGCAGCAATGTGGTGACAATGCCTATGGCACTCTAAAAATGCAATGTTTACGCCAAATAATGCAATCAGCACGGCCCCTGCTTATTGCTGCCTTAATGTAATAAAGATCATGGAGTTAACAAACTGAATCAAGATTCAGTAAACTCTCCCCCTAGGCCTATATATTTTTGTTATGTTACTTACTGTCAGTGTACCTGTAAAACTAAAACACATAACAGGGTACAAGAATACTAATTATTTAACACCAGTTATAACACTGCAACAGCACTAAGTGAGTAACACCCAAAACACTGCAATAGTAGCCCACATGCCAAAAATCTATATGACAGACTGTGAAAAATCCTTAACATGATATGACAGCATTATATAACTACAGACAATCTGTAGTGTACCGAAAAACTCATGTAAAACAGTACAGCATACCAGTCAATGTTCTATAATTATACAGTCTATAGTCTATTCAAGCTTTTGTATGTATGTAAAAACTATTTGCCCCAAATATTTCAAGTTTTGATAATTCCACATTAATGAAAATAAGACAGTCTGTAATTGTAAGCTGCTAAAAGTAAAACAAGACAGTCTGTTGTACTTAGTTCCCCTTTTCTCAACAACAACAAAAAAAGGGAAAAAATAAGAAGGCAGTAAGCATTCCCTGAGACTCAGCAGAATGACAGTGAATGATGGTTGTTTTAACTTGGCATTAGAAAAAAATCAAAAATCAAACAAAGCATTCTGAAATAAGATCTAAACACCCAATAGGTTAAAAAAGAAGAAAGAAAAAAGAGAAGGTTTTAACAGAACATTAGAAAACATGCCAAGTTTCAGAGTAAACCCGCAATTCTTCAACACGCTCCACTTTCTTGACACATCAGCACCAATAACTGAAACCAGATACTGAGATAGTAGACTAGACATGCTAGACTGTTGAGACTATCAGTAAGCAGTACCAGCAATTTTAAAAAAATAATGCCGGTACCTACCCTCAGTCAGCTGGTACAGGCAACATTAAATAGGCTTAATAATGTGTTTGGAACTGGAAGCAGGCGGAGGGGGATGGTGCTGGCAATGAAAGTCTTTGTTTCTTGCACTGCCATGTGACGTGTCCGGCCTCTGGTGTGACAATGAGCATTCATTGTTTTGCTTGCTGATCAACACCGGAAGCAATTTTGTTTAGCTGGAGCTTCCACTTGCTTCTGGACCCAGGGTACAGAGCCACAATGTACTCAGTTTCAGCAAGTACGTGATACTAATGACTTCATTTTTTTTACCGGTACGACTATGACAGTACGAGGGTAGCATTTACCAGTAAAAACCAGCATATGCCGGTCAAGTGAAGGCTCTGTAATACCTAGACCATTTTCATTATCATCATTTATTTGTGGTTAGTGTTACTTGAAAAAGATATCTGCACAGAAAATTAGTGCATGTTTTCTGTTGTCTTATTAAAATTTGCATTATTTTTAACCTTTTGTGTGTTTGGCCCTTGCTTGTTACCATTAGTTTACCTACCTCTGCTGACCATTCATCCCCACTGGTCAGGTCACTCTGAAACAAGTTCGGTATCATCATACAGCATGCACAGCAAACTCATGCAAAAACAGAAAGGCAAAGTGGCTGGAACCATCACAATGACTTTTTCTCAACAGAATTAAGCCTCAATTCTAAATGAGGAAAACTGCAATGAGCACAGTTAGCAGTAAGGGCACTGCAGAACACATTACCGTGGCATAATCTTATAAGTTTCCAAGGAGTCAGTCAGCCTCTCAAGTTAAAGGCAGATACTTGATTTTGAATACACCATTGTATCAGGACAAATCCAGCCTTAAACAAGGGATGGATTCACTATTCAGGAGTTGTGTGACAGTTGTAACTAGTGTAAGCATGATTTTTCTCTTGCGATCATATTTTAAGATCTCTCCCTCTCTCTCTCTCTGTGATATAACCGCAATGGTTGACTGGGCATAAAACACCAAGTTACTTACTCTCTCTTTTTTTCTTTTTCTTTCTCTTTGTTAATAAAAAAGAGAAGGTGACCATTACATTTGCAGGCTGCAGAGAAAACATATCACTCAGACTGTACAGCTAGTACTGTAGTAGTAGCACTAGTACCATTACTTTTTTGCAGCTGGTCAGTTATTTGATTCAGTATTCATATTACTATTATTAGTATTAACTTAATTAATTACTTAAGCTCAGAAATATCACTGAAATTTATATCATTTTCACAAAAGAGCAATTTAATTTTAACTTTTTTTAAATAAAATCATTCAATCTCAAAGTTAACCGCAAAAGAAAAAGACAGATGCCCTACTTTGTTGGGACCATAGGAGCCCATTTAAAGTATTTCATTTGAAAAACTGGCATTTTGCAAATGTACCACACTATGTCTGTATGTGTGCTGTAAGTGTAATATTAGTTACATACTGCAAACATAAAACTTATTAAAAGATTTACAAAACATGGTGAAGACACAAGTGATCTGGGCAGGTAAAAGTACTAAAACTGAAAGTATTATTAATACTATTACCAAAACTGGGAAAGGAAAGAAATCAAAGACAGCATGCTCTTAAGTCTTATTAATATACTTTTATTAGTTAAAAACAACAACAATAACAACAAATGCACACACACAAGGTAACACTTGGGAATATAATTATAAACAACTGTAATTAGTCAAATAAGTAACACTAACACAGTAACACTAATAGAAAAGTAAATATAAAATAATACTCACCTCTCCTGTGAATGAGTTGAGGTCTGAAAGAGATGATGCATTCACAAGGCTCCCATCCTCCATACCATTGGCACTGTTCTGTGTTGAATCTATGCTCACACCTGCACCATCCTCAGCTTTCTTCTTCTTTGCACGTTTCTTGCGGAATGCAGCCAACTACACATAACAAAAAAAATTGTATTGATTAAAAAAAATCTTGGCAATTTGCTTTGCAACATCTGATAAATCTCCCAGGCACTGCTCCCCCCCCCCCCCCCCCCCCCCCACACACACACACACACATCCCAGCCTTTTTTTAAAGTGCAGGTATGGTTGAATGCCTACAGTAGACTTTTCGTCAACTCCAGTCAAACAATTCTAACTTCTAGTTCTACTTCTAGAGGCAATCACTGAATCAGTGAATGATGGAATCAGTGAATGATGTGATGGATTTTGTTGTTTTGTTGTTGTTATCAAGAACAAGTCTTACTGAGTAATTCAAACTGACACAGTGACAGTGACACACATTTGTGATAATAATGAATATGCAAATACAAAAATTAACTTTATACATGTATTTATACACATGTACTTCCCCTGTTGCAAGCTTTTTAGTTTGTAAACAGAGAAAACAGAACACTTTATTCTTTAAATTACAGAACAATACACAAACTGTCAAACAATTATAATTTCCTAATTTATTTTAGTGTCCTAAACTATTGCTTCATTTTAGTGTTTACAGTCCACTGTTTTACTTTTAGGTTTACTGTTACAAATACAACTTACATTCTTGTTCATTTTAGGGTTGCACTGGATGTTTGGAAAGCAGTGTTGTGGAGCAGTACTATTCTAATTTTAGCTTTTATGGCTCTGTAACTTTTGGTTAAAAATAACAATGCACATCACTAAAATTATGCCAAATCAGTCCCAACTGGTAGTTCACACCCATTTTTCGCTAATTTCAGTGACATCATAGATGCAATGCAAATGGCAGATTCTGAAGGATACACTTTTTACTGAGGGAAAAAAAATCATCTGAAAATTCTGCAATGTTAATCTAAAATTGAAAAATAATTCCTTCCCAGGGCTGAATGGCATACTAAACAGTAAACTTACAACTAATACAAAAATGTACGACTACGAGTCTAAAGTACGAATCACTGTGATTGAGCGTGACCCAAATGTAGACAAAACTTAAATGAAACTGAAAGCAATATTGAGGACACACAAAATAACCCAAACAAAACATACAGAAAATGAGGAAAAAGAACAAGTACAGGAGTTGTGGCCGTTAAAAGAGTTGTGGCAGTTAAAAGATACGAGTTTTTAGAGACTAAGAGTAGTTTAGTAAGAGTTAATGCCCCCCGTAGCGGGAGGATTCTAAATTACCTAAAATGCAGTAGTTCTGATCACAAATCCAAATGTATTGTAGTCATCAGCTAATCACACAAGGGTTGCATTAACACGAACTGATTGCAGTGTATGTAACTGTTATCAATACAGCAAAGTTAAAATTGCATTAAGTGACTACCTGAAACTATCAGATCTAGCTGGATCTAGACTACGAGTACGATTCTACGAATAATGCAAACAGACGCGGTTTGACACGTCAACGGGCAAACATTTTGGCGTTTCCATTTGAATACAAAGATTAATTTGGCATGACCATCTAATCAAAGTGATCAAACAATTTCAAAAGAAGAAACTGATACCTTTTCCTTGCCTGCGGCAAGTTTCTTATTGCGGTCTTCTTGTTCCATAATTCTAGTTTCCGAACTGTTACCAGCAGTTCACGAAAACATCAGCGGCCATCATGGTTCTTGCGTTCTTCTTCCTTCGGGCTGAAAGAGTTCCGACCATGAGTTACTCCCCATCGTTGTAGCCGATAGCAGTGGGAGCAAAGATTATGTATAATATATAATCTTTGGTGAGAGCAAGGTTCTGTTTGGCGGCTTACTACTTACGCCATTTCAACATGATCGTGTGTGTTTTTTATATGTACTTTTGACGCAAGTAAGCCGTTTGAAGCAGCACGAAAGGCCCAGAGTTACTAGTATGTTCACATAGTATGTTACTCGTGACGTCAGTTAACTGAGATAATTACTAAGTATGTGCTTTTGACGCAACTGAGTAAGCCGTTAACCGCTGTGTCATCAAAAGACAAAATTACTACGATTATGTACAGATAGCGAAGAACAAAAGTTCATGGAAGGGGAGGGGGGGATGGAGGAGGGAGTACACTATGACTGAATGACAAAAACTGACTTGCCGTACCACCCGGAACCGGCTGAGGCGACCATTTGCAAGACACGCCGTAGGCATGCGCGAGTAACTGAATACGGCAAGGCCGTACCTCTAGAGGTACCTCAGTTAGAGGCCGATGTTCCTCTGCTGGAGTTTATGTCCACTTTAGTAGTATTTACACGCATGCCAGGTGAGACTGAGTTACTGCAGGCGACTCAAGTTAGGTCTTTGCCGTTGTATTTGTCAGTGTTACGGATTTCGAGGATTAATTAACTCGGCGGCGCTTTGTGTGTTGATCAGTTCTGCACTAGCGCTCTAGACCTCCTTCTGTTTCAGATTTTTGCCTTCATGAGTTCATTCCCCCAGTCGTCAGTCACTGAGTCAGTCGGCATCAGTAATTGAATGACGTAGGCCTACTGTCGGTAGACTCCGCGGCGAAGCACACGAAGCGGCAGTGACATGATATTCTTCTGACCTAATCTAGTCGGGGCGGCTACACCGGAGAGGGAGCGATCGAAGGTTCAGTTTGCTGAGCTTTACCAAGTTCGCAAACTCAGTGTCTGCTGCTGGCTTTCAGTCCTCCAAAATATCAAATGCTTTTCAGGTTGAGAGTGCCCCAAAGCAGAAACTGAAATCGACATTGAAATTTAAAAAAACTATGATCAGTAAAACGTAACGACATTTCATGACTGATATGGACATGGGCTGATCGGCCGCGGAGCCGCTCGGCCCAGTCAGTCTATGACGGTGTGTGTGTGTGTGCGTGCGGCGTGTTTATGTGTGTGTGCGTGCCGCGTGCGTGTCAAGTGTGTGTGTGTGTGTGCAGTGGCCGCGTGCGTGTCAAGTGTGTCTGTGTGTGTGTGTGCGTGCCGTGCGTGTGTATGTGTGTGTGTGCGTGCCGCGTGCGTGTCAAGTGTGTCTGTGTGTGCGTGCCGTGTCGCGCCGTGTCTGTGTGTGTGTGTGTGTGTGTGTGTGCGAGCCGCGCCGTGCGTGCGTACGTGTGTGTGTGTGTGTGCGTGCCGCGTGCGCGCGTGTGTGTGTGTGTGTATAAACGAGCAAAAATTAGCGCAGTAGGGGAACGTCTGAGTTGGACCTGAACAAAGTACGACAGAGCGAGTGTTTGTGTGTACATGCCATGTATACTCTGAACTATTTTTGTCTGTAACGGTGCTATTGTTTGTATTACGTTTTGTCATTCTGTATTGTGGAGTCATGTATTTGTTCCCCCTCCCCACACTCGTTCTATCTCTGTCTCTGCCTGTCTGTTTGTATATCTGTGTGTGTGTCTGTCTGTCTCTGTCTCTCACACACACACACACACACACACACACACACACACACACACACAACACACACACACACACACACACACACACACACACACACACACACACCACACACACACACACACAGATAATAATCAAGAATAATCAAACAGGGACGGTTTGGAAACGGTTTTATTACACATACATGTAGCTGCACTATATTGCTTTAACAACAGCAGATGATGGCACTCGTTCACACTTTTGGACAAAACGCTTCAGCAGGGTTCTCATCGAAACGGAGATGTTTCGTAAGTACTGTAAACTGGTCAATAATATATTGTGAAATGTGCAGCTTCAATAAATAATGCGAGCTCGACAAAAGTTTTTTTGGGTATTAAACATTTTTAGAGAAATTAAAATGGTTTCAAACAAAAATCTTCTATAGAATTCTTGTGACAAACTCGATTCTGAAGGACATGGGAATGGTTGAGAACAGTGTATGCAATTTTTGTTTGACAATAATGAAATAATTTTGTTTTACTTTATGTGAATACACTCCGTCCTTTTGGGTCAGGTTTGAGACGTCATTAAAAGAAAACAAAAACAGATTAAGGTTTTTATCTTTATTCTTTTGCATGCAAATATTTTGTTTTTAAATGCAGACTGAACAAACCTAAGCCCACATTCGAAGCCTTTCGAAACATATTTATGAAGCTGATAAGCATGTACATTTAATGGAAATGACTTGCGATAAGTTTATGAAGAAATGGGCACCAAATAATCAGTCAGCAGCTTAAATTTAGAGAGACATTTTCCTGTACAAGTGGAACTTGTTTATGTTGTATTTTGCTCGAAACCATCTATGTGCAAACACACGTATATTTTATCTCCTGTCTTCCGTGCTATGACAGAATAGGAATAGTAGCACAACATTGCCTGAATAAAACATGCTACTTTTTTTTAATACTAATAATGCGAGCTCATGTCCGTGTCGGAGTCGTACACAAATGATGAACCACAGCCACATACAATGCCGGTCAGTCTGACTGTTCCTTCTTCTTGGTTCTCCTAAACTCGTGAGAAATATTACTGACATTTAAGCAAGACCGACAACAACAATAACAAACAAAAAAGAAGAAGAAAAGACGTTTTCGGAACATAACACACCTGCATATTGTCGTTGCGGTAAAGAGACAGTTGTAGTGAGACGCACAGCCCTTTACGGTGATGATGCGTTGGATAAAAATAGACGGAGAACCAAAGAATCAGGTAGGCTTACACATGCAAAGCTTTCCTTCATACGCTCAAAATAATGAGATTTTCTCCTGAAGTAGTTTTCTGTTTAAACGACACAGTGGATGAGAACAGCTAAAGTGACTATCGAATAAATGTAAGTTTTACGTTGACAGATTTCACTGATTCAGGCAAAACCAAAGACAATGGACTCGAGAAACATGAGCATATCACAGCAGAGCAAAACAGCAGCAGTATGGACGCACTGAAGGCCACGAAACTCCACTTTACAACTCTGGTTCAGTGACCACCAGGTTGGGCGTGTGTTTCTTACTCGAGCGAGGCACAGAACATAAGATGCCATTGGGTAGTTCAGCTAGGAGGTTTGCACACATCTACAGCAGAGCTCAGTTGATAAAACAACACAAAAACAACAACAACAACAAACAACGACAAACAAACAGGAACAAAAACGCAGGTCAGGTAGTGAAACCTTTGTCAGACGAAAGGGGCGGTAATGCCGGAAGAAGAGTAACATGATACTATGATGTTCGGTACATTGATGAAGCCCCGATCCTTCGTCAGAGACTGAGCATCGAGTGGGGCAATATAAGAATGCAGCTATTATATATATATATATATATATATATATATATATATATATATATATATATATATATATATATATATATATATATATACTAGTACATATAATAATGCATAATTTACGCCGGCTGCCGCAACAACTGAACAGATCATTGAACAACATTGTAGTATATATATTGGAGAGGAGAGAGAAGGGGGGGTGGGGAGGGGGGAAGAGAGACTGACGAGGGAGAGAGAGAGAGAGATGGGGGGGTGGGGGGGGTGGGGGGGGGGGGGGGGGGGGGCACAGAGAG
>JABMCL010002055.1:1165000-1172500 GCA_018857735.1 Alviniconcha marisindica | reverse complement strand
CTCCCCCCTGACCTTGACCACTCTTCTTCACCCAGCTACATTTGCTGTCAGTGTGGGCAGCGTTATGGAACGATTAATTTTTTGTGCGACTCGTGTTCTACTCAATAAAGCTGCAGCGCTGCTTGTTTACGACAACGGAGCCTTGTGGTGAAGACGTAAAGCACTGACACAGATACTGTGCGATCAATAGTACTGTGGGTCTCTCTCTCTCTCTCTCTCTTCTCTCTCTCTCTCTCTCTCTCTCACCATCCCCCACACAACACACAACACACACACAACAAACGTGCACGCGCGGCCACACACTGTATCACACACATCATGTTGCAACGCTCTTTTTCTAAAACACTCTATCTCAACAAGGCAGCGAGAGGAGAGAGAGAGAGAGAGAGAGAGAGAGAGAGAGAGAGAGAGAGAGAGAGAGAGACTCGAACTCGAAAACTTTATTTTACAAGGATTGTAGTTTAGGTTCAGTCAAAAACCTGTCTAACAGAGAGAGAGAGAGAGAGAGAGATGAGAGAAGAGGAGAGAGAGAGAGAGAGAGAACTCGAACTCGAAAACTTTATTTTACAAGGATTGTAGTTTAGGTTCAGTCAAAACCTGTCTAACAAGAGAGAGAGAGAGAGAGAACTGAACTCGACTTATTTACAGGATTGTAGTTTAGGTTCGTCAAAACTGAAAGAGAGAGAGAGAGAGAGAGAGAGAGAGAGAGGAGAGAGAGAGAGAGAGAGAACTCGAACTCGAAAACTTTATTTTACAAGGATTGTAGTTTAGGTTAAGTCAAAAACCTGTCTAACAGAGAGAGAGAGAGAGAGAGAGAGAGAGAGAGAGAGAGAGAGAGAGAGAGAGAACTCGAATTCGAAAACTTTATTTTACAAGGATTGTAGTTTAGGTTCAGTCAAAAACCTGCCTAACAAGAGAGAGAGAGACACAGACAGACAGACAGACAGGGAACAAATTAGGGCTCAGTTCCTTTCACGCTTCTCCCGTTTCACTGCGCGTCAGTACCATAACGTATAATTATCTTTACCCGGTACAACTTTTGAGCAGGTCAATAGCCTGTCAACAGAGATGCCTAGATACCTATACAAAGGACAATGTATAGTCCTTTGCTTGTAAGCCCTACCAATTTCTTCAGTATTCCTGTCACCACATGCTCCTTTTATCGCCACGCCTCCTCGACACTAGGGAATCTATACCTATGTAGATCGCATTCAAAGAGCGGCTCGCCATTGAACGACAGCCAAGATTTACGGGGCTGGCTTATTATCGAACCGAGCAAACTTACTCAGTGAATACTGCACGGTCACAGAGTGCTGACGATAGATCGTTGGACCCCCTTGACTAGGAAGTAACCATCCCACAAGCTGTAAAAGGGATGTGTATTAGTTGCTGGCGTGGACAGACCGCACAGGGGTGGGGCTTGGGGGGGGGGGGGGGGAGGGGAGAGAGAGAGAGAGAGACAGAGACAGAGAGACAGAGAGAGACAGAGAGAGAGACAGAGAGACAGAGAGGAAGAAAGACACAGACACAGACAGAGAATGACCGGCTCACCACAATAAGCACTGGCTTGAGACCGTACTTGACCCCGATCAGGCCCAGCACGGAGATGGCGGCGAGGAAAAAGCCGAAGGCGATGATGGCGATGGTGAAGCTGTAGGCGACATCGGCTGCGCTAAACTGGGACGTGTCGAGCGTCACGCCTGCCTGGCTGGCCGTTGACTCCAACTTGGCCAACAACGACGACAGGGCAGTCTGCGAGAACGCCGGCTGCGTGTGGATCAGCAGTCCCACGGCGAACATGGCCACTCCAATCAACTGTGGTAGAGGACAAAACAAGGAAAGCGGGTCAGTCTTCGGCTTGCAGAGGACAAAACAATGAAAGCGGGTCAGTCTTCAGCTTGCAGAGGACAAAACAATGAAAGCGGTCAGTGTTCGGCTTGCAGAGGACAAAACAATGAAACCGGGTCAGTCTTCAGCTTGCAGAGGACAGAAACAGTGAAAGCGGGTCAGGCACCAACTGGCAGAAGACAGAAACATATATATATATATATATATATATATATATATATATATGTATGTATATAGGTCCATGGTTTTGACCTTACGGCTGAGGTGGACCGTCCGAACCTGAGCTCAAGCGGATCGTGTCTCAAAATAGCCGTACGGTTGAAACGGCTCAGAGCGTCAGTTTCAATCTGTCCGTTCCAGATATAGCATGCTAAATTCCAAACGGATGAACTGCGTCAGCCAGCCAATGAGCGCCCGCCGTTTGGACTGAAGTGAAGGAAAGGTCAGAGGTCACAAGGGATGGGAATTCGAGTAGCGGCAAGGCTGAATACGCCTACCCGTCAGTTTCGGCTGTATCATCCTGTGTTGGTTGAGTGTTGCTTTACGTCCACAGAAACCGCAGGCTTATTAGGGACGGGAGCCCAGGACGGCCACCTCGACTTTCACACATCTCCTGAGCTCTGTGTCATCATATGGCAGCCAGTACATTTAAGACGGAGGGCTCTGACCGCATGAAGTACGAACTGCCCTGCTCAACCGCACGGCCGAGACGGCTCGTGCACCAGCGTCTTCAGAAGGCTTGAACGGACAGCTATGACCTTGCAGTCCCATCGACTGGCGCAGGGCAAAGATAGTGATCAGCCAGTTCTCAACTGTCAGGCGGGTTGAAGGACTACGCTACTCGGTGCGCATCCGAAGTCCGATGATGAACCTGGTCAGGCCCTCAGTCTGACACAGGACAGAGAAAGTGACACTGGGTAAGCCATTTCTGAATTATAAAACGGAATGGAAGAATAGGTTGCTGTGGCCCACTGTAAGGCGGAATGGAAGAATAGGTTGCTGTGGCCCACCGAAAGGCGGAATAGGTTGCTGTGGCCCACTGTAAGGCGGAATGGAAGAATAGGTTGCTGTGGCCCACTGAAAGGCGGAATGGAAGAATAGGTTGCTGTGACCCACTGAAAGACGGAATGGAAGAATAGGTTGCTGTGGCCCACTGAAAGGCAGAATGGAAGAATAGGTTGCTGTGGCCCACTGTAAGGCGGAATAGGTTGCTATGGCCCACTGTAAGGTGGAATGGAAGAATAGGTTGCTGTGGCCCACTGAAAGGCGGAATGGAAGAATATGTTGCTGTGGCCCACTGTAAGGCAGAATAGGTTGCTGTGGCCCACTGAAAGGCGGAATGGAAGAATAGGTTGCTGTGGCCCACTGTAAGGCGGAATGGAAGAATAGGTTGCTGTGCACCAGAAGTCTGACGAAGAACATGACTGCCCAGGTCCACGATTCGACAAGTGGACAGAGACAGAGAAACTGGAGAGAAAGAAATGAAGATGATGTCCGACACTTACAAAGATGAGAGTGTTGACAATGCCGAGAACCAGCTTGGCGATGAACGTGGTACACATGATGGCTGTGTTCTCTGTGGCTGCCTCCTCAACGCTTCAGAGTTCAGGAAATAACGGATGCAATGTCCTCGTGTGTGGTACGTGTTCTTCCCGGTCTTTCCACGTCAATGGAGCTGTCTTCTGGCTGTATAATCAGTCGTAGGCGATCACTCCACGATTGCTCTGCAACAGAAACAGCAAGATCGCGGTTGAAGGGACGATGTACTGCCCATCATGATCATATCATCAACAAAGACAACAACAACAACAACAACATCCTCAACAAAGAAAACAACATCCTCAACAAAGAAAACAACAACAACAACAATAAGAATTACAAAGATGATGATGGTGACAACTCCAACGGCATCAATCAAAACATCTGCGTCTATTGGCTGGGGCGTAATTACTAATAGCCAAAATAGTCTTCCTTCTTTGGGGCAAGAGCAATGCTGAAGGAATAAGAAACCCGCATAGCTTCAAACAACGGAAATCTGGATGCTGGGGAAAGATCACCCCCCCCCCCCCCCCACCACCACCCACCTTCACCCCACCGATTAGCAGAACACAACTCACGGGGTACACATGAAATCCGGTAGCACAAGTGCACCAAATCAGTTGGCCATACAGGTACGAAAATTCAGAAACAACGGTGTCACCGAGATCCAATTAATTTACCTCTGAGAGTGGGAAACTGTATAAACCAAATTCGAGCTCTAAACGGTGTGCCTTAGTATGTCTGATTGATGATTATGATTGGGAAATGGTTCAGTCAAGAAAGAATCAACACACAAGGAAGTTAATTAGCGCTCGAAAGACGTCACACAAACACAACAACAAAGTCCCCCCGAGTCGCCTATGGTAACTCTCACCTGGCAATACAAGGTGCATAAACTCCACCAAAGCTACATCCTGATTCAGTAAAGCTATAAGTAAAAGATATAATATCACAGCACACTCAGATGCACACAGGTAGCCACCACCTGAAAAGAAACGTCGACCCGCCAGTCTCGTGGCTAAATTTGATAGCACACAACACTGCCAGCCACGCACATGTATGACGTACATTCAAAGGACATTGGTGTTCGAGCCAGGTGACTAAGCACCACTGAAATATTAACCCCGACCAGCCCTTCCTGCTCTCCCGTCCCTGACAGTCCTTGTGGTCTCTGTGGACGTAATGCAACACTGAGCTGCCTTCTCCGTAGTGAGCTTGACGATCGATGCTCCGAATGGAATCAAAGCACTCGCTCATGGCCGAAACAGGGACAACAACACACACTTTACGGCTGCGTTGGCCTCACCAGTTTGCTCTGGATACCTGCTTGTATGCCAAACACCATATTTGTAAATAATAATTTATAAAAAAAAAAATGTAGTTTATTCTTGGTTTAAATTAAAAAAATATTCCAGTACAATAAATTAGTAGGCCTTTATTGTCTTTTTTCCCCCCCTCCCCTCGCAGAACTTATTCATCTTCCGCACATAAACACAATGCTTTGTCAATGAATGAGTTGTCTGCTGCTGGTTTGTGTGTGTGTGTGTGTGTGTGTGTGTGTGTGTGGTGTGTGTGTGTGTGTGTGTGTGTGTGTGTATGTGTGTTTGTTTTGTTTGTTGTTTGTTTGTTAGTTTTTTCTTCTTTCTCTCCCTTCTTCTACACTTCGATCAAAGATGGGCTACTAAATTTGTGTTGTAAAGTTCCGCATGGGGAGAAGGAAAAAATATTAAAAAATCAGTCAAAATCAAACCGTGACACGAACAAACAGGATTCAATAAGAGGACAAAAGAATCCTGTCGTCACACATGTACACGAGGGAAAATCGCCACGTAATGTCAAGTAAGTTTCTTTTAGGCTTAGGCAAACATCCTGGTTTCTGTTACATGTGAACATGGATAACCATTGAACAGTAAACCCGGTAGTAAACCAGACATCAGCGATTACTTGGATGTGCGCTGTGACTGATTCTTGACCGATTCTTCATATAAAAATATCAGAATGACACAGAAGTAATCTAATCACAAGTCTAAGTCTGATTCACTGTTTAGGCCATACGCCAGAGAAAACTGGGAAACTCAAGTGATAACGAACGAAGCAGGAAGTCTCTCTCTCTCTCTCTCTCTCTCTCTCTCTCTCTCTCTCTCTCTCTCTCTCTCTCTCTCTCTCTCTCTCTCTCTCAAAGCATCAACTAACTATCTCTATATATATATTTCTGAACATCCCCCCCTCCCTACTCTCTCTCTCTCTCTCTCCCTCTTCTGGCTTTCTTCTGCTTCCTCCCCATTCTCTCTCTCTCTGTGTGTGTCTCTCTCTCTCTCCCCTTTTCATTGTTGTTTACGTCCACAGAAGAGAGAGAAGGCAGGGTTCCAGGCGAGATCAAAAGATCAAGAGATCTTAGAGGAGGGAGGTTGAGCTGGACCCTCAACTTAGCCCAGAAGAGATCATGAGTAGGGAGGTGGAGCTGGGCTAAAAAAGCTGGACTTCTTTGCTTGAGTTGTCCAAGTTGTTCGTCAACAGCAGTGCAACGAACATTGTCTTTGTGACTGGCCAAGCACAGCAGTTGAAACAGCAATTGCGCAGTGCACAAGTCTCTGGGCAATGGCGAGGGGACACCGCCTTAACACTTCCATTGTTCTGGCGGAGGTCCACGGTCTCTCCTGTCTTTTTCGGGCGGTTTCCGCGGTCGAGCCTTCACTCTGTCGTCCCCTTCCCACTCTGTCCCCGTCCCTAATAGGCCATCTCGCCTCCGTGGACGTAAAGCACCAAGAAAGAAAGACGCAGAAGAGACCGTATAGACTATTGGGAACGGGGGAGCCCAGGATACACACTTCGACTTTCACACAGCTCCTGAGCTGTGACTGAGAGTCTCTCCCTCCCTCTTCCCTCCTCCCCCCACCCCCCACCCCAGACCCCTCTCTCTTGTGTATATGAACCGTCTTACCTACAGGAGCAAGTAAGAGGCTAACCGGCAACGAATCGCCTGCCGCATAACATTATGGTTGATCGTTTAAGTCCGTTGCTGACGTTGGCAACACGTCCCTACGAGTAGCTGTGTGTTAGAGATTTAATTACTTGTACAGTTCCACTATTTCGCTGTGAGTGTCAAGGCGACGGCCGGCTCACCCCTGCAGAACTACTGACCCGGCAACCGGTGGTGTTAATGGCGAAGGGCTTGGATAGGAACGTACAGGTGTACTGAAGCAGAGAGAAGGAGGGGGGAGAGAGAGAGTTGGAGGGGGGGGGGGAAACAGGGAGGAGGGAGAGAGAGAGAGAGAGAGAGAGAGAGAGAGAGAGAGAGAGAGAGAGAGAGAGAGAGAGAGAGAGAGAGAGAGAACTCGAAAACTTTAATACTCAAGGACAGTAGCGTTAGGTTCATTTGGACCTATCTAACAGCCAGTCCTTTCCATACTACAAACACAAATAAGCACCACTATACTACAAACAGATATTAAAAACATGAATAAGCCGCTGATTAATGAAATTTCACAGAGTTCCTGCAAATATGCAGAAACATCGGAATTGAATTTCTTTCATGGGCATACATGTATACAACACTCGAAAGTTTAGGCAAACATGTAATTCAAACAAATCCGTCCGAGAGAGAGAGAGAGAGAGAGAGAGAGAGAGAGAGAGAGAGAGAGAGAGAGAGAGAGAGAGAGAGAGAGATTATTTTTATTGTCAGGCCTCCGGCCCATAACAACAGGAGTGAACATTCAGGCAGTTCGAATTCTCGTGAATCCAATGACGGACTTAAACTCAGTTTTCTAGTGTTTAAAGCTTTTAAAACCAAAGACAGACAATTTCTCTATGGCGGGCGCATTCGTGCCAACTAATAATAAGGAAATTTTCAGTTCATCTCTCTTAGACATACTAATAAAAAAATAATAAAAAGTACTTCTGTTTCTGGCGTATTACAGAATGCACAATTTATATCCCTGTAGGTAATGACATTTCAATGCAGACATTTCAGTTCTGAGTAAGTAAGTAAACATGGGGCTTAACGTCCACACAAAAAACATAAGGCTTATTAGGGATGGGGAGAAGGGGGTATGGAGGTGTGTGTGTGGGGGGGGGGGGGGGGGGGGGGGGAGAGGCAGATTACCAGTCGCTACA
>JABMCL010002055.1:1127500-1152500 GCA_018857735.1 Alviniconcha marisindica | reverse complement strand
GCTTGTCTTGCTCTTCGGTTGAACCCACTTCTGTCATCACTTTGATCTGGAGAGAGAGAATGAATGACTGAACGAATAAACTTTATTTTACGAGAGAGAGAGAGAGAGAGAGAGAGAGAGAGAGAGAGAGAGAGAGAGAGAGAGAGAGAGAGAGAGAGAGAGGAAGAGAGAGAGAGAGATTCGGTGGGTTTTGTTGTTGTTGTTTTGTTTGTTGTTTGTTTTTTTGTTCCGTTTTCAATTTTTCAGTTAGATTAAAAAAAGAAAAGAAAAAAAAGGACTTATTTATGCACTCTTTTCAGTTTTTTTCCCTTGCGACTCAAACTGGGATTCTGATTCTGACTCAGCATACTACCCACCCTATGTCAACTTATTAGGAACAAATGCGTTAGGGTCACTTCACGATACTCATTGTGCAGTTTGGGAGGTAGCTTTTTCCCGCTAATTGTATATTTGTTGTTGTTGTCTGGGGAACATCTTTTTGGAACTTTCGCCGGCGAACCTCTTTTCGGGACTCCGTACTATTTATTCAGTTCGTCAAATAAATATTTTGTGCTAACCTTCTCAGGTGTTAGTACTGAGGGGAATCAACTCAGACAGCTGTGGGCATGGACACATGGCAATAATTATGCAGTTTTTGCCCCTTTGCGCATCGAGGGGACTAAACTCAGACACAGCTGGACACTGGTATATAGTAATGATCAGTTGTCTCCCTTCATGCGTGGTTACCGTCCTGGTGGTTGCTGGCTCTTGTAAAACAGAGAGAGAGAGAGAGAGAGAGAGAGAGAGAGAGAGAGAGAGAGAGAGAGAACTCGAACTCGAAAACTTTATTTTACAAGGATTGTAGTTTAGGTTCAGTCAAAAATCTGTCTAACAGCTAGTCCTTACTAAGCTACTGATGAGTAAATATAAAATTACAGATCGTTTATATACAGAGAGAGAGAGAGAGGAGAGGGGAGAGAGAGAGAGAGAGAGAGGAGAGAGAGAGAGAGAGAGAGAGAGAGAACTCGAACTCGAAAACTTTATTTTACAAGGATTGTAGTTTAGGTTCAGTCAAAAATCTGTCTAACAGCTAGTCCTTACTAAGCTACTGATGAGTAAATATAAAATTACAGGTATCGTTATATACAGAGAGAGAGAGAGAGGAGAGAGAGAGAGAGAGAGAGAGAGAGAGAGAGAGAGAGAGAGAGAGAGAGAGAGAGAGAACTCGAACTCGAACTCGAACTCTAACTCGAAACTTTATTTTACAAGGATTGTAGTTTAGGTTCAGTCAAAAATCTGTCTAACAGCTAGACCTTGCTAGCTACTGATGAGTAAATATAAAATTACAGGTATCGTTTATATACACAGAGAGAGAGAGAGAGAGAGAGAGAGAGAGAGAGAGAGAGAGAGAGAGAGAGAGAGAGAGACAGAGACAGAGACAGACGACAGACAGACAGACAGACAGACAGACAGACAGAGACAGAGACAGATTTTTTTGTCAATGTGACAGTTTTCTTCTACAGAGTAAAGCCTGAGGAAGTATCAACTCCGTCTTTATTGACGAAGCACATTTAGCTTCTCCAGCTGACACCAGACTATTGACAGTTTATGACCCACAGTCGTCTGCCCACCACAAGCACCATTCAGCGCTGACTGCCATAAATCGACCCTCCTCGGGATCACTGAAGATGAGGCCTTATTATGCTCGAGAGACAATCAGCAGAAAAGCAGCTAATCGTCCTCGGGAAGGTGACTTTCGGTGGTGAGCGTGTGACATTCCTGTGGTCAGTCACAGTGACGGTCTCTGTGCTCTGGGTGGTGTTTTGATAGTCATATTAAAGATCGTGTAGTGAAGATCGTTAGCTAAACGCAAAGCTCAGGAGCTGTGTGAAAGTCGAGGAGGTCCTGTTTCGAGAACACCACACTCTCGGGCGGTCATAATAGAGTAGTTCTAAGTGAAAGGTGTCTTTCAGAGGCCCTTTGTGACCTATTTACCTTCGACTTTAGAGGGCCATATAACTGGGTAGTCATGGTAAACTGTCAGAGTGAGCCGGTTTGGCCTAGCGGTATGGCGTTAGGCTGGTAAGCGGAAGGACCTCGGTTCGATACCGCTTCGGCTCTCCTTTCTCTTCAAAAAGGTTGTGGTTTGTGGATACTGTCTTGTGACTTTGTCCATCACTTCCTACTGAAACATTAAAATGGCTCTCATCGCTGCCCATCTTAATGCAGAAGTCATTCTGGTGGTGACAGTGTAGCGATAGGTATATAATCTCCCTCTCCCCCCACTTCCATACCCCCTCCCCGTCCCTAATAAGCCGTACGGTTTCTGTGGACGTTAAGCACCATGTTTATTTATTATTAAACTGTCAGAGCTCAGGAGCTGTGTGAAAGTCAAAGTCGAGGTGGCCGTCCTGGGCTCCCCGTCCCTAATAAGCCTGACGGTTTCTGAGGACGTAAAACAACACTGAATAAGTAGCTATACGATCTTTGATCACACCACCTACACGTATGCTCCTCTGGTTGAGTGATGGAACGCCGAGCGTGCTTCGGTGCTTGATTGTTGATCACATGTATTCATTTACCCTGTAACAACTGTTGTTGCGAAGTAGCACACTAAATAATCTATTAGTATTACTACCGTGTATTTTTTTTTTTTTTTTTTTTAATAAATGAATGAATAACGGTTGGAAAATCACAGTGGTTAAATAACTACCAAATACTCTAAATCTAATATTTAATTCCAGATGCAAGTGTCGAAAGAGGGCACCTCGGACTGCAACACTATAACCTGCTCAAATTCAAGAGCACATGTACACAATAGTACACTCCCCAGAGATGAAGACTGTATGGCAAAGTAGGTCAAGTCTTTCAACAAACTCCAAGCATCGGTTTACGACATCCTTCTTCCAAGGCAGGAAGGGTGCCGGAAAGCGAGGCGTTTTAGATGGAGTGTGATCTTTCACAACTCTTAGTACGACAACGGATGTGACTGCAGCAGGCAGAACTGACGTTGAAGCCGACACAAACCTAACTGATATTGCAGTCATACCGTATTACGGAGACCGAAAGCCCTTGAGGTGTCTTTGTCATTTCCCGCAATGAGTACAATCGTCCTGAGTCAGCCGCGACGGTCATGCCAGGGTGTAACAAATTAATATATATAAAAAATAAAAAATAAAAAATAAAAACAACAACAACTTAGTAATTACTAAGCACAGCTATAATAAGAATTAGTGGAAATTTCAATAGCGCCACATACCTGCGCAGCTTTGTAGCACTTTACCATGACATTAAAACGTCAAAACATAGCTTTTTTGATGACAAATGAGATGGGCGATGTGCCATGAGAGCGAGAGGGTGCGGAGAGACGGGGTGAGTGGGGTGGGGAGGTGGGGCTGGGTTTTTTTTGTGTGTGTGTGTGTGTGTGTGTGTGTGTGTGTGTGTTTGGGGGTGGGGGTGGGGGGAGGGGCGGGCAGGAAAAAGGATCGCGGGATAGATAAAGAGAGATGGAGAGAAGAAAAAAGAGGCGGAGGGAAAGGGTGTGGCAGAGAGAGAGAGGGCAAACAGAGAAGGCATCTAAAATAAAAAGAGAAGAAAAGAAATCAGTTACGTACAAGCTATAATTTATATTATATATGCCGTGTGAACTCATGAATTTTCACAGAAATAAGTTTCAACTAAAACACCAAATACAGACAGAAACAAAAAGTATATTTAACAGTTCATATCACTTTGTGTCTGAAGACAAGAGAGAGATGGGGGGTGGTGGGGGGGGGGGGGGTAAATGAGCCGGGAAAGTCTAAATTTTAGATTGGCAGAATAGGTGAAGCATGCAAAGCTATATTCTGACACATTCTATAACCTAGCACGGTCCGCGGAAGCCCCAGAGCTCGTGAAACGAACGGGAACCATGTACAAGTTGGGAGCAAAAGTGAACACTGTGAACAATAGCCGCCACAACACGACCGTCGAAAGTTCTAGTTTCACAACAAAAAGAGCAACACATAGGTGCATGCATAACTAAATCCTGCTCCTCTGCATTTTCGTCTCAGCTTCTAAATTTGGTGCGCAATACCCTTTTAAGTGCATGCAGCTTATCCTGCGCTTTTGGTTTACAAACGCCGGGACAACAGCTCAGTCTCGGGTACCCCGGGCAAAACAAGATTCTCGTGAAAATACTGCTAAGGCGTCTGGTTTGCCCAATGCTTTGAGACATTTGTTCACTTCGTTGTGGCCATGGCGCGAACAAGGTACATGTTGCATTCATTTGTTTCTTTCTTCTAAGGCTCACAAATAATAGTTTGCAGTTTGTTTTTGTTCATTGGCTGGTTTGTTTTGGTATGTATCACTATATGTGTGTTACGTGTTGATAAATCTTGAAGTCGCCAAAGTCACTCTAAATCGTAAAATTGTTTGACTTGCATGCGCCATTCAGTGGGTAAGAAAAGAAAAGCAAGTGTGTGAAAGCAATGAAAATGTGTGTGTGTGTGTGTATGTGTGTGTGTGTGTGTGTGTGTGTTTGTGCACCCAGAGATATTTAAATAATATTGTATTCAAATATCAGTGGTGTGCACCCCTCTCCCTTTTTATTTTGTTTGTTCCAACAGCAAAGATATGCTGGTTGACAGTTCATTCTGGTTGGTTGATTATAAATTTGAAAGTGCTTCCTTCGCTTCGAGGGCTGGATGTAAAAAGGTATTGTACTTATTCCATTACCCTCGTTAATCAAAATTAATTCGTTCCATCCCCGCGAACACTTTCGTCTGTTGTGAATGTCATTGGTTTCAAGATTTTCGCGCGTTGATGTATAAAGAAAATTGCTGTCAGCCCACCTCCCCCTTCGAGCTGCCGTTTCAAACCACTGGCAATGGGGATGTGAGGTATTAAAAAAAAAAAAAAAAAAAAAGGAGAAAAAGGCTGCCCAATACGTCTGTCCCTAATAAGCCGTATGGTTTCTGTGGACGTTAAACACCATGTTTACATGAGTACTGTACTTGTGTAAACTGCGAACTATTCGCAGCAGATCACCATAGAAATGGGTTCTCAAACAACTAACAGTTCATTTTCTTGATCAGGTGCGTCCTTTCTACTGTCCAAGCGTACACACAGACCAGTCAGAAAGCTCAGTTTTTGACCAACAGAGGGGAAAGTTACTGTGAACGAATCGCTCACAGTTTGGCCCGCACCTCGTCAGTTTGACAGCACCGTGACTGAATGTGTTTGTTGCGTACGTCCACGTTTGGCGTATCTTTCGTATTCATCAGCAGTTTTGTGATTCATGGATGAATTCATTCTTGCTGAGTTTGTAGGGAATGATATTGATTGATATCCGGATTAATTTCAGTTTTGGACTGGAGACCGCTTCTGGAAAGGCAAATGCTCGAGGTACGGTTCTTTTCCCCTTTTGGCCGGACTGATTGTTTAACACATACACACACACACACACACACACACACACACACACACACACACACACACACACATTTACACTGCGAAAGCGATGGGGCAAAAAGTGGATATTGCCAAACTGAAAAATGGAGACTGACTGGGGGGTGTTTTGGACATGTACGATTGGAGCGCCGCCCCGAAGTGCATGATGCGTCCAATCGAGACAACTGAATTTTATAAATAAAATTTAAAAACACGGACAATTAATGTGATATGGTGTGTGTGTGTGTGTGTGTGTGTGTGTGTGTGTGTGTGTGTGCGCGCGCGCGCAGGCGGGGGGGGGGGGGGGGAGGGGGAGAGAGACAGACGTCTGGTTTCTGTCATTCTCAACGTAACATTGTTCTCAAATTTATTTCAGTGAACACGCCTCAAGTTTTCGAACCGGATCCCCTCAGAACTCGCCACGTTATTTCCCAAGCGAAGCCCAGACCTCTCTTACGTGCTGCCCAGTGCAAGACTCTTAAGAAGGACCAAAGAATCGACACGCCGTCTTCTCTGCATCCTCCATATTCACCACTGTCACAAGGTATGTTCATTTTATCCTCGACTGAGAGGAAGTGAAAAGCTTGAGCTGGGGGAAAACAGAGGGAAAACAGACAGAATGACCACACTTATTTGTTTGTCTAGGGTGAAAACGGGGGTAGCCTATGCTCTGTGTTGACATGTAGTTTTCCACTCGGGTTTATACTGATTTTGGCAGATTTCGGAAGACTGCAGTGATCACCTTTTTTGTACTGAGTTAGACTGAAGACTCGCGGGCTCAACGTTGTACAGAATCAACATTTTTTCTTGCACCAGCACTATCCTGGTTGGCCCTCAGAGGTATTTATCTTGTGATGCATTTATTGACGTTTACACGCAAGCTACAAACCTCACGTAAGCAGCTACCAACATCAACAACAACAACAACAAAAAACGACGTAGAAGCGGCAAATGTTGCATGGCTGGACAGGCCATAGACAAGGCAGTTGCATCCACCTTCTTTCATGGTGCTTTACGTCCACAGAAACCATAAGGCTTATTGGAGACGGGCGAATGGAGGTGGGGGAAGAGGGAGATGATCATTATACCTGTCGCTACACTGTCACTACCAGAATGACCCCTGCATTAAGATGGGCAGCGATGAGAGCCATTTTAATGTTTCATTAAATGTGAGGGACAAAATCACGAGACAGTTTTTGTGTGGACACAAACCACAATCTTTTTGAAGAGAAAGGAGAGCCGAAGCGAAATCGAGCCGAGGCCCTTCTGCTTACCAGCCTAACGCCTTACCGCTAGGCCAGACCGGCTCACTGAGTTGCTTTCATTCAACAGACATGAGGTATAGCTTACAACGCGACAGTCTTCAGTTACCTGACCCATAACGTCACATGTATCGTCAGCTACTGGTGAGCTTGAACCACATCACGCAACAGCAAAGGCGGGGTGTGGTAGGGGGTGGGGGTGGTAGCAAGAGTGGCCCAGAGGGTCATGGGCCACTTAACAGAAAAATAACAACAGAAGCGACGTTTTCGTCTTTGTGGCAGCTAGCCTTCTTTTTCCGGTGAAGGACTGGGCTTTATTAGAGCGTTGCGAGTCCTGCAGCGCTGTGTTTAAAAGGCGGTCACGGTCAGTGCCTTGGGTGTTACTAAAACAAGTGTCTCGTATGCGATGGCGACATAGTTCAGGAGCTGTGCGAGAGTCGAGGTGGCCGTCCTGGGCTTTCCGTCCTAACGAGCCTTGTGGTTTCCGTGGACGTAAAGCAATATTGAACCATGCTAACGCATTGGTCTCAGCTTGTCCCTAATATGTCAACTGACATCCGAGGGCATTAAGCATCACCTGAAGGAGTGTGATGGCGCCTTTGAAGACGACGATCACAGCTCTTCCACTGAGCATTGCAAAGTCTCTGCAAACAACGGGCTCATCAGGCATGTGCCGGACTAAGCAGTGATGAATTCTAAACCCAAAGCAGGCCACAGTTGCATTGGATCTGCCGTCATCGCATGGAAGGGGCCAATCGTGAGAGGGCCAATCATGGACTAATGCAAAACCATGTTATTGTAGTAATTAATCACAATGGTACGCTCTTTGAATTCCATCTTTCAAGCGTTGGAAAAGGGACCCTGGTAAAAAGTTATGAGGGAAGAGAAAAGACTGAGAGGAAACCTGATCGACACTAACAAGATTGTTAATAATCTTGAAGATACCGAAGTCCCAAAAGTATTCTCTGTGGCAAAGTGGCTGGTTGTTATTTGCAATGTTTGGAAAATCTGAAACCGAAACGACTGCGAGCGTTCTAAAACAAGATTCAAACACATAAAAGGTTCAACATAATGCTATTTATTAGGACAAAACACAACATGCGAATTTTCGGGGTAATCCCCTTTATCAAGCTACCAAACAACACTCAACAATCAAACGGTGAAAAATGAGATGGATCTTAGCATTGACTGATTAATTGATTGCGCGCACGTGTGTGTGTGTGTGTGTGTGTGTGTGAGTGTGTGTGAGTGAGTAAATGAGAGAGAGAGAGAGAGTCTGGCAAAACAAAACGGGCTCAGTTCAGTATATACTGAGCACTGTAATTGCTTAGCGACAAAAGCGTTCGTTGTGGAATCCGTTTTCATGCACTGGAATGCACTAGTAACATTTGTTTTAAGGTGCACCATACAATAATTGATATTTCAGAAATGTTCTGGACAGTGACAAAAACATCTGAGAACTGTTTACACAATTTGATGAATAAAAATATAATGAAATTTATAGATGCATGCAAACAATACCGCAAAAAGAAGAGAAAACAAATACATAGGCTATATAAGGATGAAGGCCTCCATTATAGTCCCTACTACTGTCATTGTCTACAGAGTGTATATCGGTTTTGGGTTCTTGCATGGAGAATAATACTTCTGTCAGCAGTAGTGAGGTGAAGTGTAAATTGTACTGAGGTGATCACATGCACTCTAGTGGCCGTTTTTGACCAGGTTGCGTTTGCTGTTGTTTGTTGTGTCCGGAGCTGTGATCCCGCTGGTTACTTGCGATTTGACGATGTGTTTTGAACTGGTGGAGACAAACTCTGAACGTTTAATTAGTTCTCAGGTGACCCTTATGCGATTGAGGGGACAGTAGAATCCAAGAAGTAACTGCAACTTTAACTGCTGCTACTACTGCTACTTCTGCTGATACCACCACCCACTACTACTACTACTACTACTACTACTACTACTACTACTACTACTACTGCTGCTGAATAATAGGCTATCTGCAGTTCTGTTGATTTGAGTTTTTGGTTCATATTTACTGTTGCTGATAACATGTCTTTGTGCGGATCTTTTTCAATCTGTCCGACGGTTTCTGATTTTTTTTCTTTTTTTTTCTTTCTTTCTTTTTCTTTTTTTTAAGGGAAACCGAAGTGAAACAATATCAGGGATCCAGTCGATAGGAATTTAAGGAAAAGAAAAGAAAAAGAACACAAAAATAAAGAAAAGAACACACACACACACACACACACACACACACACACACACACACACACACACACACACACACACAGAGGCATATAACAGATTTTCCTCTCAATTTCTGATCCTGATTGTTAAAATCGACATTGAAAGTCGTGAAAACACTATACAGCGAGTACTGCCATTTGTGCCCAACAGTCTGTGAGTATTTGCTCTCACAGTGTTTTGCTGTTCGTGTTAAAGCAGAGTGAGATTTTCTATTACAGATTTAGAAAGAGGTTGAAACGTCGGTCAGGGTTTTGACCTGAACAGGAAAGTTTTCCGACACATACACTGGATTTACCGCGGTCTTTTCCTCCCTGGAGTATGCATTTACCGTTAAGACTGCTTTCATTTGTGTGTGTGTGTGTGTGTGTGTAAATTACGTAAATTACTAATTTATTATGTAACTTTTGTATTTTCAATAACTGTTCTTTGAGTTTTAAAATATAAAATATGTGTTATGTCAACTGTGATGTGGTTAATGTTCAGCCACGTTTTAATTTTTCTGATGAGATCACAATCTTGAATCTTGAATTTGTTCTGTGAGTGGAGTGTATTGCACTGACGGGGAATGGGTTTTGCCTGCCATATGGCTGTATTGCAGTAAAATCGAACGCTCGAACGTGACCAAGATGCTTTCAGATTCTCTTTGCAGCTGGACAGGGTTTAACAAGCAGACGCAATAATATTGGAAGCACTCAGTAACATTTTATTTCTGTTGTTGACTACAGTACAACCCTGCACCGATATCAGTTAGATTGTTCAGGGCTTGATCTAAATTTGATGGTAGTTGTTCATCAGAGACCTTGTGAAAAATGTAACAGCAGCTAGCTTATTATAAAAGATAACTTTATTATTTATAGTAAATGCATACAAAATGAAAATTTGCCTTTTGGGTCATGTTGATCGAACGTTAACAGTGGTTGCTCATCAAAAGGCTTGAAGAAAAAGTAGTAGTTCTAAAAAGAAAAAATGGTGAAAGAAGCTTTGGATCCGGTGTTAGTGCCCTGTTTTCCATTTTCCATACTTGTCGCTTGTTGTGAATCCCGAGTGAGACGCCCCGCGGCCCCTGTCGTAAGCATCCTTTCCCACCCTTCCCCTTCCCCACCGTCCCCTTCCCCGCGTCACCCTTCCCTTTCCCCACCTCCCCCTTCCCCACCCTTCCCTTTCCCCCACCTCCCCGTTCCCCACCTTCCCCATCCCCTTCCTTCCCCATCCCGTTCCCCTCCCTTCCCCATCCCCACCTCCCCCTTCCTCCCCCTTCCCCATCTCCCCCACCCCTTCCCCTTCCCCACCCTTCTCCTTCCCCGCCCACCCCATCCTGCAAAATGGCAAATCGCTGTCAGCCAAATGTAAGTCAGACTGAGGAGATTTGTCAGTACCTTTTGATACAAAATACAACACCCTGGATACACACACTCTTGTTTTTCTTTTCTGTGGGGATGGGAGCCGGAGGAGGGAGTGTAGTATAGCCAAGTGATCAATTTCTGTGACCTATTTTGGTCTGGGTCTACCATTGTTTTAAATGCACGGTAGCATATAAAACGGCAAAAGAGAAAAAGTCGTAGACCCTTCACAAATACAGTATTTCGTCGGGAGGTGAGAAGGGGAAACTTTGCAGAAATGAACACTATGAAAGGACTTCTTTTTTTATGATAGAGTACGACTGAAAGCGAGACAATCAGCGCTACCAGTAACGTGCAGTTTCAAAATATTTGTAACCATTCAATCAGTTGGTTACTTTTTTGTACAGCGTACACAACTGTAATATTAACATTGTTTTAAAATCGTTATAGAGATAAAGAGGGGGAGATTGGGGAGCCGGGGGAGGGGGAGATTGGGGAGCCGGGGGTGGTGGTGGGGGAGTGTAGTACAGCCAAGTAATTTATGTAGCATATTTTGGTCAGGAAGCCCTTCGTATGGTAGCATATAAAACGGCAAAAGAGCAAAAATCATACATCCTTCATAAATATAGTATTTCGTCTGTGTTGATGTCAGGTTTGATTGTCTCAATGCCAAAGAAAGGGAGGTCCTGTTTCGAGAACATCACACACTCGGGCGGTCATAATAGAGTAGTTCTAAGTGAAAGGTGTCTTTCAGAGGCCCTTTGTGACCTATTTACCTTCGACTTAGAGGGCCATATAACTGGGTAGTCATGGTAACCTGTCAGAGCTCAGGAGCTGTGTGAAAGTCGAGGTGGCCGTCCTGGGCTCCCGTCTCTAATGAACCTACGGTTTCTGTGGACGTGAAGCAACATTTCAATAACAACTGTCAGAGCTCAGGAGCTGTGTGAAAGTCGAAGTGGCCGTCCTGGGCTCCCCGTCCCTAATAGTCCCTATGGTCTCTGTGGACGTAAAGCAACACTGAACTTGGTAAACCGTGTTGCGTCCGCGGGCGCGGCCTTTTAATTATTTCTTACGTCACGCGGTGTCTTCTGGCCTTTGACGTCGTTTCAGCTCACGCGTAGGCTAACAGTAACACAGCCTCTGGCAGTACGTGGATTCACTCCTGACCCTAAACAGATCGTAAACAGGCTCAAGATCCCCCAGGGTCTCTCCACAGTCTTGTTTCGTCGGTGGAGTGAAATTCCCTCAAGGGGAGGGGTCCGCGGTGATTCACCGTAAGAAAAACGATCTGCTTCATAAAGAAGTCACATTATATTATATATATGTCGGAAACAGGTCGTAAACAGACTCAAGATCCCCCAGGGTCTCTGCACACAATTGTTTCGTCGGTGGAGTGAATTTCGCTCAAGGGGAGGGGTCCGCGGTGATTCACCGTAAGAAAAACGATCTGCTTCATAAAGAAGTCACAATATATATGTGTCGGAAACAGGTCGTAAACAGACTCAAGATCCCCAGGGTCTCTCCACACTCTTGTTTCCTTGGTGGAGTGAAGTTCCCTCAAGGGGAGGGGTCCGCGGTGGTTCACCGTAAAAAAAAAAAACGACCCGCTTCACGATGACACGACACATCTGTGTCACAGTCCACGGCAGGGTGAATCCACCTCTAATCAGAAGCAGATCGTAAACAGGCTCAAGATCCCCCAGGGTCTCTCCACACTCTTGTTTCATCGGTGGAGTGAAGTTCCCTCAAGGGGAGGGGTCCGCGGTGGCTCACCGTAAGAAAAACTATCTGCTTCACAATAACGCCACACATCTGCCGCAGTTAAAAAAAACAACAACCAAAAACCCGGGTGCGAAACGGACGGCCCAGGAGAAAAAATAACTGTCAAAATAAAATAAAAAGGCCCCAAATGAGGGAACGGTTGAACTGCGCAAAACACCACATTGTCCACGATCTACACCATTATGACCAACCCAAATCCTAAAGTTGGGTAAGTAAACATGGTGCTTAACGGCCACAGAAACCATAAAGTTCGTTAGGGACGGGGAGAATGAGGGAAAGGGGGCATGCAGGTGGGGGAAGAGAGAGGGAGGGAGGGAGGGAGATTATAATTATACCTGTCGCTACACTGTCACCACAAAAATGACCCCTGCATTAAGATGGGCATCGATGAGAACCATTTTAATGTTTCATTAATTGTGAGGAACAAAGTCACAAGACAGTATCCACAAACCAGAACCTTTTCTGAAGAGAAAGGAGAGCCGAAGCGGAATCGAGCCGAGGCCCTTCTGCTTACCAGCCTAACGCCTTACCGCTGGGCCAAACCGGCTCACAGACCTCCTTAGGTTGAGATCCTCCCTTTGTTATTGTAAGAGGATAAAGAAGCTCAACTGCAAAATAGTGACATAAAGGTTAAAATGTTTTATGGGGTGATAAGTTTAGGTTTATTTTAATGGGTTAAGTAAGTAAGTAAACATGGTGCTTAACGTCCTCGGAAACCATAAGGCTTATTAGGGATGTGGAGAACAAAGGACAAAGTCACAAGACAGTGTCCACAGACCACAACTTTTGAAGAGAAAAGAGAGCCGAAGAGGATATTTGAATGGGTTGATGATGATGAAGTGATGCTTAATGTCCTCAGATGTCAGTTGACATATTAGGGACAAGTTGTGACCAATGCCGAAGCACGGTGCAATAATTCTTTACGTCCACGGAAACCAGAAGGCTCGTTAGGACGGACAGTCCAGGACGTCCACCTCGACTCTCACACAGCTCCTGAACTATGTTGAATGGGTTGGTTTATAGTTATATGTATGTATGTTATTTTATCCCTGATTGGTATTAAAAAAAGTGGAAAATCTCATCCGGTGAATTTCTTTTATACCACTCCTTCCCTGCCTTCTGAAAAAGTATCTTTAATATGTGGCACTGCTGTACACTCTTTTTGTCTTGAAAAAATAGTTCAGGGTGTGTATTTTTTAACACTTGGGTATTGGCTGAATCACTTCCGACAGTGTATCCAAGAATTTCATTTGTGTAATGTCATTCCCGCGCCGCATTTTAGCGTTTGTTGTGTTTTGATCAAACGTGATTCGCCCGCGTATAAACCGTCATGGCTGACTGGACGCAATAAACCAAGTTCTTCTTCTCGTGCCGCAACTGAAATTTTGTCAACTTGCGAAAACAAAATTTGAAGGTGCGGGGTTGTTCCTCTAAATAATAACGCACTGAACGAATCTGTTTAATTATATGTAAATGAATATCTGATTATTAAAAAGGAAATCCCTCGAAGAGATCTCTTACCAAGACCAAAGTTCCAACAGCTGGAGACTGCATATAGCTTTTTCTGGTCTAATTAAAGGCGTTCAGTTTTGACAGAACTTACGTTTGTCAAGCAACAAACAGTAACTGTAAATGAAATTAAAAAATAAAAAAAATAAAAAGGCGGGGGGGGGGGGGGGGGGGGGGGGGGGGGGGACGAAACAATGCTTATGTGTATGTTGTAATTTGCAAAAGGTCTGGAAAGATACTTAGCTAAGAACTCTGCTTATGTTATTTACACCAAACCGTCTAAAGAAAAATAATAAGCTATATTTGAAGCCAGGCCTAGTTAGTATCATCAGTATCGGTTCATCACTCCCAGGTATAGTTGCCGGAAAGAAAGTAGTCATTAAACAATGGAAGATAGTGTTTTCAGCTCACTAGTGTCTCCTTGTTCAAAACTTTTTAGTCTAAGAAAATGTAGAGAGAATCTAAAACCATCTTGATCACACTTGCGCGCGCGCGCACGTGTGTGTGTGTTTGCGCGCGCGTGCCCTGACCTCTATTTGCTTGTGGGTTTGTTGTTTTTTGCTCGGGAGGGGGGGACTCCCGATAACTTTATTTGACGATGGCAGCGCATTTTGTAGATTTCACTCTGGCGAAGTAGGTTTAGTGCAAGATGCTATGAGGTTCAGTGCAAGATGGTCTGTACGCGCTCGGGAAAGCCCACAAGCGCTCTTGTGCTCGCTTTTGCCGTTGAAACGGTTCCAGTGCATGTCGAAACTGACAACGACGCCACCTGTCTCGTCCGTCATTTGAAGGTCGATCGAAACGAAGAATGAGATGACTGGTTGTTAGAGCAGACGTCTTAAGGCAGTTAAACCGGCCATTATTCAGTCAATGCAGGTCAGTCCACATCATTCCGGGACTAATCTACCTATCCATAAATTGCTTGGTATCCTATTGCACTCTTGTCTGTCTGTCTGTCTGTCTGTCAGTCTCTGTCTCTCTCTCTTTCGTCTGTCTGTCTGTCTGTCTGTCTGTCTGTCTGTCTGTCTGTCTGTCTGTCTCTCTCTCTCTCTCCTCTCTCTCTCTCTCTCTCTCTCTCTCTCTCTCTCTCTGTGTGGGTGTGTTTTGATATTTATCAGCAGCTTAGCAAGGACTAGTTGTGGGTTTGGACTGAACCTAAACTATAATCCTTGTCAAATAAAGTTTTCGATTTCGATTTCTCTCCGACCACCGCGTCCTAGTTGAGTATTCGTCACATTAAAAGACCGAAGCAGGGACTGAAGCGTTACCCAAATCGGCGTCCCATTAACGGGACGCTAACCGAGCACCCCCAAATATCTTTGTCTTGTTCCATAGCTCCCCTATCGATTTCTTCTCCTACAGGGAGCCGCTAATTAGAATGAGTTCACCCCAGTGCCCCCCGTACTAGCTGCACGCGCTGGTGGGGGAAAGGGGGCGGGGGGAGACACGAGGTACGCGCATGCGCAAAGCGTGACAAATGGTTATTTTAAACTCGGGCGCGTGCTGAACTATGTGGACTGGTGGCGCGTGCTGTGGCGAGGCTGGCCCGGGTTGGGGCCCTCCTGCAGCTGCGTGCTGCCGTTATCTCGTGCAGTCACGCGCTAATCGGGAACAAAACTATAGAAGGGCGTGGCGGCGGAACCGTCGGTGTAATAAAAAGTACTGCCCATGACATGCATCAGGAGCTCAGGAGCTGTGTGAATGTCGAGATGGCCGTCCTGGGCTCCCCCCGTCCCTAATGGCTCTTGTGGTCTCGGGACGTAAAGCAGCTAAAAAATAAAATAAAAAAGGCATCCGGACATCAGTGTGTGAAACTCGACATGGCCGTTTTGGGCTCACCGTCCCTAATAAGCCGTGTGGTTTCCGTGGACGTAAAGCAACATTGAACTCAACAGGCATCGGGAGGTTGCCAGCTCGAATCCCGGTTTGGGCAACAAGAACGTCACTTTGTCCCTCACAATTAATGAAACATTGAAATGGCTCTCATCGCTGCCCATCTTAATGCAGGAGTCATTCTGGTGGTGACAGTGTAGCGATAGGTATATAATCTGCCTCTTCCCCACCTCCACCCCCCGTTTTCCCCGTCCCTAATCAACTTTATGGTTTCTGTTGACGTTAAGCACCATGTTTACTTAGTAATTTATGGAATGGAGTTAAGGTGCAGCTGATCCCACGTTCACAGCAGCTCTTCGTCAACCAGAAGGGTTAGCTAGTACTCGTGTAATCAGTTTGAAACTTACAGAATGCCAGAACATAAAAAGCGACTGGTTCACTGCTCGCATGGAGTACCGCGAACTACGACAGGCGTTCATATTTGTGGGCCTGTCATGTAATCTGTCCTTGAGAAGGAGAGAGAGAGGGGGGGGGGGACGGGGGAGAAGAGGGGGAGGTGGAGTGAGATGGAGAGGGGAGGGGAGTGGGGGGGGGGAGATACGGATACGGATGATTTACTCATTTAGGCCATTCTCTCTCTCTCTCTCTTCATGAGGGGCAGAGAGAGACAGACAGACAGACAGAAGGGGGCATGATGAGCCACTCGATTTGTTTTAGCAGCAGAGACATCTAACATCATCGCTTTCCCGGCTGTGCGACAGAAGGCTACACGGGGTCTCGCTGACGATGACAGTCCTCGTTGACATCGTGACACCGGGCGGTGACTGATGACGTCTCGGGTCTGACGCCTCGAGCGTTGCGCACACGTCATGCTCTGCAGACAATCATCGCCTGGATCGTCGGTGTCAGGCGACAATGTCTGCCATCACCTGGAGCGTCGGGTCTTTTTGTCTCTTCCTGTAGTGACGGATCACACGCCTCACACCACGGGCAGTCGTCGCCCGGGTCGTGTGTGTCGGGTTCTTTTGGCCTCTTTTTGTCTCTTCCCGTTGTGACGGATCACACGCCACACACCACGGGCAATCGTCGCCTGCTACAAGGAATACAGAATACGCTTTTTGTCTTTTGGGCACTTTTCGTAGTGACGTATCATAGCTGCAAACCATAGACCATCGCCAGTCAGGAGGAATACAGAATACATGCACGCTTTTTGTCA
Organism: Alviniconcha marisindica; assembly: GCA_018857735.1. NCBI lineage: Eukaryota > Metazoa > Mollusca > Gastropoda > Provannidae > Alviniconcha > Alviniconcha marisindica. The sequence continues at coordinate 1,135,902 of JABMCL010002055.1, read as the reverse complement.
GTTGAGCTGCAAGCCAGAGGCAGCCTTCGCTGGGTCGTTTATATTAGGGTCTCTCGGTCTCTTGGGTTGTTCTAAACGGTGCGAAGACCACAGCTTTTGATCGAAGCTGTTGCGAGTGTGTGTGTGTGTGTGTGTGTGTGTGTGTGTGTGTGTGTGTGTGTGTGTGTGTGTGTGTGTGTGTGTGTGTGTGTGTGTGAGAGAGAGAGAGAGAGAGAGAGAAAGTAAATTAGGGTTTGCGAGGTGTGATGTGTGTGTGTGTGTGTGTGTGAGAGAGAGAGAGGGGGGGGGGGGAGAGATATGAAATCTTTTCGATCATTCCCGTCGTGACATTTTGCTGCAAACAAAAGACAATCACCACACCACAGGCAGTCATTGCTGGCTCGTTTGCATCCGGGTCTCTCTTGATCTCTTGCGTCATTCCCTAGTGACATATCTTACTATCATAGCTGCACACCACAGCCAATACTCGCCGACTGGTTTGTATCAGGGTCTTTCGATCTCGCGGGTCATTACGGAAGTGACATAATATTATGGTTGCAAACCACAGGCCTGGGTCGTTTGTATCAGGGTCTCATGGACTGTGCGTGCGTGCGTGCGTGAATTAAGTCAGGAGGAGGGGTGGGGGAACTTTGGTCCTGTTTCATACAGTTTTTTTTTTTTACCCATTCTGTTTTGTTTTTGTTTTGTCCGAGCTCTGATTCTGGTCTGGCGTCATGTATAGTGCGCTTATCTTACTGCATTTCTTCGTCTCTTTGCTGTGACTGCTGGGATTGTTTTGACAGCAAGTCTGTCGTGGGATATTTTTAGGTTTTCCGCTTCCAGTAGCTATTCGCTTCTGCTCTCTCTCTCTCTCTCTCTCTCTCTCTCTCTCTCTCTCTCTCTCTCTCTCTCTCTCTCTCCGCTCTGTGTGTTCGCGGGAGAACTTCTGAGCAAAACAGAGAGAGAACTCGAACTCAAAAACTTTAATACTTTAATAACTTTAACACAAGAAAACTTTAATACTCAAGGATAGTCACATTAGGTCCATCTGGACCTATCTAACAAGCCAGTGCTTGCTATATTACAAACACAAATAAGCACGACTATATTAATTTTAAGCACGAGTAAACAATTGATTAATGCAGTTACACAGAGTTCTTACAAATACGCATTTCTAACAATCGGAATTAAGTTTCGTTCATAAACATAAATGTATACATTATACATACGACGCTCATTTTAGGCAAAAAGTGACTCAAACAAGTCGGTTCACGTTTGACTAAAAGTGAGAGAGAGAGAGAGAGAACTCGATCTCGAACTCGAAAGCTTTATTTAACAAGAATTGTAGTTTAGGTTCAGTCAAAAAACCTGTCTAACAACTAGTCCGTGCTAGAGAGAGAGAGAGAGAGAGAGAGAGAGAGAGAGAGAGAGAGAGGTCAAACAAATCAGTTCTATATTATGACAAAACACGCTGTGGCTACTTGGCTGCTGTTCCAGTTGTGTGTTGTGGTCAATGACGTGGATAGTGAGGGGCAACAGTCATTGACCACCGTGACCGGGCCTCCATTTATTACACGCAGCGTTTGGTAAGGCACACCAGAGTCATTGAATTCGGCGACACATAAATATTGATGTTTTCACGTGGTGACGGCTAGATGGCAGGTTAGCTAACGATCCCCCATCATCAGACCAACAACTTGGATAGTTTACAGTTTGGTGGACGCCATGCAAAGTCGGGAAGCTGAAAGAGCCAATAGAGCGAACGCTACGTGGCACAAAACAAAACATTTTTTAAAGTGCATTTAATAAAAAGAATAAAGGAAAAGAAGTACAATCAACGAGCAAAGTGATTTAATTTGCGCTCGAAAGACATCACACGGACAGAGCAGCAAAGACTTCAGTCACCTATAGTAGTAGCTCTCACCTGGCATGCAAGTACCAAAAGTACATCTTCTTTTCATATGCATTTTATGTATGCAACTCAGTTTACTCGTTAGCATTTCGCATGTGCAACAGGGGAGAGCTAGGACACTTGCTGTTTGCAGCCTGCTCCATTATCCGTCACTAGGGAAACTACGGTTAGAAACTGAACGTGAAAGTAGGCGAGTAGCCTATTATGAAGAAAACAAATCCTTCCTTTTCTGTCATTATCTCTTCTACCTGTGGCACGAAACATGTTTTGAGAAGGTTCGCTCCTTTAACTTGGATGTGTCTTTGAAATTACAACAACAACAAAACCACCACCACCACCAACAACAACAAAATCAATAACAACAAAACATAAAACCGACAACAAAAACCACGTAAAAAGGACAGCAACAACCCGTGCAGTCATTGACTGAAAAGGGGAAAGGTACCGAACCAAAGTGTCGCCGCCTAAACCATCCTTACTGCCACCATGATTTGCAGAGCAGTGCCACCATGATTTGCAGAGCAGTGAAAGGCGTTGGTCAATCTAGTGTAATCACAGGGTAGGGGGGCAGGGAAGGGCGTTGGTCTGTCTAGGGTAATCACACGGTAGGGGACAATACGACTCATGCTGCTCACACAAGAGGTTAAAACTTAGGCGTTTTCATAGGATGTGGGAAAACGTGCAACAGTTCGGCAGCTCTTTTGCCATTGTCAAAGCCACTAACAAAATAAAACTGAGGGAGGGGCATGTGTGTGTTCCGCTTACCCTGTGGCCACAAATGCTGGCATGTTCCCCTTATCCTGTGGCCGAAAATGCGGGCATGTTCTCCTTACTCTGTGGCCGCAAATGCTGGTACTTCCCCATACCCTGTGGCCGCAAATGCAGGCATGTTCCCCTTATCCTGTGGCCGCAAATGCGGGCTTGTTCCCCTTACTATGTGGCCGCAAATGCTGGTACTTCCCCTTACCCTGTGGCCGCAAATGCTGGTATTTCCCCTTACCCTGTGGCCGCAAATGGCACTGGCACTGGCTTGGGTCCTCAAAGGTTTTCCGTCACAGATTGCTGTGTTTGCTGCTGGGAAGGAGAGGTAGCTTAATGGTCTGGCCCTTGAGGCGTTTCAACTGTACAGGTGGAGGTGATGCAACAAATGATGATGGATGATGCTCCCGTCCTTCTGCCTGTGGTCCTTTTAGATCGTCATCGTGGTCATTTTTATCACCCTCATCATCATTATCACCTTCCCCATACGCAGCCGGGATGCCATCATCACTTTCATCGTCATTGCAAGCAGCAACACTTGTAATTAGCATCAGTTAGAAGCATTTTTTATATATATATATATGTCGAAATGGTAGACCCACACTCGTTAGACTGTGCTTGTTTTTGTTTCTGCTGTCGTTCTCTGTCCTTATAGCTATTGTCGATGCTCTCGTCGAAAATATGCATGCACATTTTGATCAGCAGAAAGATGAGAATGAATTATTCATCAGTTCAATATTCCATGAGTGTGCATGTGATGGAGTGAGTCCCTTGCTCATCCTCCATCTCTGTCTGCCTGCCTGTCTGTCTTCTGTCTCTGTCTTTGTCTCTGTCTCTGTCTCCCTGCCTCTCCCTGCCTCTCTGTCTGTCTGTGTCTCTGTTTGTCTGTTAGCATTTGCGGCCAAGGGGTAAAGGGAACACGCCAGCATTCGTCTGTCTGTCTCCGTCTCTGTCTCTCTGTCTCTGTCCGTCTTTCCATCTATCTATCTGTCTGTCACTCTCTGTCTCTGTCTGTCTGTCTCTCACCCCCCCCCCTTGGTTGACTTAGCTCAAAGCACCAACCTCTCCCCCCTTTCCACTTCTCCCTCTCTCTTTCTCAACCCCCCCCCCCGTCTACTTCTCTTGTCCTCAGCATGAAACAAGTTGCAGGCTACGTCACTCCTCACACGCTCAATAAAACATGGCGCAACACGTGCTCATGGCCAATTAATAGTGTCGCTGTCGGTCGAACAGGGCAAATAACCGGAGGAGACGGAGTGAGAGAAGTGATTGTTGATGTGGCCTCACAATCGTTAGAGCCGGGCGCGATTGGGGCTTCGCCGACTGGTGTTTTGTCTGTGCACTGATGGTTCATAAAAGGTGTTAGTGCTTGGATGGATTTTAACCTTCCGTCAGCCGCACATGGTCACCACCTCAGAACGAATAATTTTCAAAATTCTTTCACGCCAGTTCAAAGCGGAAGTCACTGACAAGTTTGTCTAATTCACGATCCAAACTCATAAAAGGTTGAAAAGAACGCTGTTTATTAGGACAAGACAAAACCAGCAAATTTTCGGGGTAATCCCCTTTGTCAAGCTACAAAACAACACTTACCTTATGTAAATTGTTTTGGTAGGTGTTCTACATGTGTATAGAATATTGTATTTAGGTTAATATGTATCATGTGAACGCTCAGGGCGTTGATGAGCGCATGATAAATGTACATTATTATTATTATTATTAAACAACTAATTCACGGTTACAACGTCTCAAAAACCAAGCATCCAGCCATCTATCAATGCACAGTAACACATGTTTTGGTACCCATTTGTATTCTGTAGGCACTCGCCACGGGAACCTGCTTAAATCGCTTGTGACTGTGAGCAAGGTGACCCATTTCATTCCGCGGGCCTGCACGTGAAACTGCGTTAGCCAAATTACCGCAATTAAAAAGTAGGGAGAGGATTTGGAAACAAATGAATGGATTGGGAAGGTCGAAATTAGGACGAGGAAGAAATTCATGTCAATCGGCGTGGCTATATACTGACCTACTACAAGCTTTAAAGAGGAACATTTGTCATCTCTGTGTTCTCAATAGACGGGACCTTAATTTCTGCGTCCGCAGTACCCCACTGCGTGTTTATGGGAGGAACTAGCCAACTAGAACGGACCATCCTGCGGATAGAAGAAATCCAGCTGTCAGTTGTGGTTATGCAGTCAGGAACTGATGAGTACTGTGACTTGGTGGTGAAAACATGCTGGTGACTGTTGTGACATGGTGGTGAAGACAGGAATTGGTGACTTGTGACGTGGTAGTGAAGACAGGAAACTGGTGACTGTTGTGACATGGCGGTGAAGACGGGAACTGGTGACTGACATGATGGTGAAGACAGAAAACTGGTGGCTGTTGTGACGTAGCGATGGAGACAAAAGCTGGTGACTAATGTGACATGGTGGTGAAGACAGAAAACTGGTGACTGTTGTGACTTGGTGTGAAGACGGGAACTGGTGACTGTTGTGATATGGTGGTGAAGATAGAAAACTGGTGACTTGTGATATGGTGGTGACTACAGGAACTGATGACTGCAGTGACGTGTAGTGTCCAACACACACACACACACACACACACACACACACACACACACACACACACACACACACACACACACACGCACACACAAGCACACGCCCACACAAAAGACCAACAACTAAACAGGGTGATAGCATGGTGTGTCGTCGGGGTGGTGGATACAGCACATGGTGTCTGTCTGAGTCGTGATGATGAAAACGGGAAATGCAAGATAACTACTGGCTAACGGCGGAGAAAACGCGAACTGAAGGCTTGAGGTTTGCGGACATACCCGGGTAGGTGAATCCGACGTTATTGGGTACAGTCATTTTTGAACGGGGGCCGATCATAGCCATAGACGACACACGTTCTCTGTTTCGATTGAAACAAAGTTTTTATCTGAATCGTCAGCCTCTCTCATCACCTCCTTGGATCAGTTCCCATTCAGTCTTCTCGGTCTAGGCTCACTAAGCTAACATCCGAAGCCGACGTCGTCAATCACCATAATTGTATCAAACAAAAACGCGTGACCGGCAAAAATGAGGGAGGGATATAAAAGCATAAATACCCCCTACTGTTGCCGTTCCCCCCCCCCCCCCATCTCAGTTCCCAGGATTGGGGAGGGGGAGGGGGGGGAATAAAAAAGGCACACGAAGCGAATTATGAGCACGCAAATACTGCATTGTGGCTGTATATGCCGCTGCTGGTGGATTTTGTCACGTGTCGTTTTGTCTGCGGTCGATGGCTTAATTCGTTGTGTGTTGAGAGAGGGGAGGGAGAGGGAGGGATGGGGTGGAGAGAAACGGACAGAAAGAGAGAGAGAGAGAGAGAGAGAGAGAGAGAGAGAGAGAGAGAGAGAGAGAAGATTCAAACACATAAAAGGTTCAAAAGAACGCTTATTTAATACTAATAAAAATAAATGTAAAACAAGAATGCCTGCTCACGTTCTAAAACAAGATCACACCCAAACAACAGAACCAAACAGCTGAACCGAAAGCAGATAAGTGTCCTATATCTCATTTATCAGCGCTTGACTGTTGTTGAAGTGTTGTTTTGTAGATTGAAAAAGGGGCTTACCCCGAAAATTCGTACGTTGTGTTTTGTCGTTGTAAAAGGTATTCTTTTTAACCTTTTTTGTTGTTGATATGTTTGGAGCTTATTTATTAAGACAAAACACAACGTGCGAATTTTCGGGGTAAGCCCCTTTTTGTCATGTTAACAGTTAAACGGTGAAAAACGAAAATGTTGGCTAACTCCCATGACAAAATTCTTCCAAACACTGAACACCAAAACACTACAATAAAAAGCGGATAAAGCTACATTTTCATTTTCACTGTTTAACTGTTATTTTATCATTTGGAAAAGGGGCTTACCACGAGAATTAGCACTTTGTGTATTGTGTTATTAAATAAGCATTCTTTTTAACCTTTTACGTCTTTGGATCTTGTTTTAGAACGCTAGCAGTCATTTTCGTTTAAGTGTTGTTGTTGTTGGTATTGTTGTTGTTGTTGTTTTTAGACTATGGGCGACCCGTGCAACAAGTTTGGATCTGTTTGTGCGATTTTGTCACACAGCGTTGGTCAGAAAAACTCGGAAGACATGCAGTAAGCCCATCTGAAACTAAGAAACATTCAGCCAGAATATGCTGGCGTATGGGCAGTTTATACCACTCTGTATTAACCCTTGCCATAAATTGATTGGCCTGTATAGTCAGTCAGTCTTAGTTTTCAGTGGCTCTTTCTATAATGTGCAACCAAGATTCCCATCCAACGCTCACACAGACTGTCACCTCTCTTTCGCGAAACCACCATTGACCCCACACTGTGAGACTGTGTCACAGTGGCAACTACTTTTCTTTCACCAACACCTTCTATAGAGCAGTGGATCAGCAGAGGGACATGAAAGGGGGGTGGGGGGGTGGGGGTGGGGGGGGGGGGTAGGTAGTAGTGTCATTCGAACATGGACCTATATATACGTACATATAGGTCCATGCATTCACGTGAGCCGGTTTGGCCTAGCGGTAAGGCGTTAGGCTGGTAAGCGGAAGGACCTCGGTTCGATACCGCTTCGGCTCTCCTTTCTCTTCAAAAAGGTTGTTGTTTGTGGACACTGTCTTGTGATTTTGTCCATCACTTCCTGCTGAAACATTAAAATGGCTCTCATCACTGCCCATCTTAATGCAGAAGTCATTCTGGTGGTGACAGTGTAGCGATAGGTATATAATCTCCCTCTCCCCCCCCCCCACCTCCATATTTCCCCCCCCCCTCCCTTTCTCCCCGTCCCTAATAAGCCGTACGGTTTCTGTGGACGTTAAGCACCATGTTTATTTTACTTACCATGCACTCGAGCGAAGAACTTGACCTAACCAATTCAGAAGGTGCATAGGCATAGAAATTTACCAGTTACACCCAAGGAGGCCTGGCTCTTAAATGAAAGAAGAAGCGGGCGAAGGATGCAATGAACTATTTTACGAAAGTTCGTAACAAGGCTGGACCTCAGGAGCTGTGTGAGAGTCGAGGTGGACGTCCTGGGCTCCCTGGCCCTGATAGTCCGTAAGGTCTCTGTGGACGTCAAGCAACATGGAAGAAGAAGAAGGGCTGAGGAGGATGGGAGGAGGAGGGGGGTGGGGTGGTAGTGTGTGCGTGTGTTGCGCCGAAGGACAGTATAGAGGAAAGTGCACTTTTGAAACGGCCCCCCTTGGGTGATCATTGAGGCGTAAACCAGGTGACACCGTGTCCTCTATCGCCGACAGCCGAGCTTGACAGCTTGCCACCGCGTACGCCTTCTACAAGTGTGCGGTGAAATGCTGACTACGTCCAGAGTGCTCGTTCAACAGCTCTAAACCCAAACCGAGACGTTTACCAAGCTATGTATTATTTGCCAGCTTAAACAGCTTGACTGCGCTGTACGCTGAACGAGGACAGCGCGGTTTACTGCACCATCGCAGGGTTCAGTGTTCTAGCTGTTATTAAACTACTTGCAAGCTGTTGATTGCTAGCTTGATTGTTGGTGAATTAGCGTTGCTCTGGATTCACTCTTTGCCACCAGCTTGATGCTATGTGTTTATTGGTCCTCAGGGTGCATGTCTGAAGGTGTGTTGCGATTGGCTGTGTGTGTGTGTGTGTGTGTGTACCTGCGATTGGCTGTGTGTGTGTGTGTGTGTGTGTGTGTGTGTGTGTGTGTGTGTGTGCGCGCACCTCAACG
>JABMCL010002055.1:1112500-1125000 GCA_018857735.1 Alviniconcha marisindica | reverse complement strand
TTTTTTTTACACCCAGCCCTCGCCCAAACAAGGGACTATTCTAGATCTAATTATACATGTACATATTTTCTAATCTACGACACACCGGTACACACATGGAATAAATGAAGTTCAGGCGTCAAACATGATATGAGACAGTAGCAAACATTTGATGGGTAAATGCGTGATAAATGGGAGACACAACTGATATGGTAAAACGTTTCAGGCGGGTTGTAATTTCAGGCGGGTTACTCCAAGCAAAAAAAAAAAAAAAAAAAAAGAGAGAGAGAGAGAGAGAGAGAGAGAGAGAGAGAGAGAGAGAGAGAGAGAGTTTTATTAGCTGACACTGGATCAAGAATGTTACGATTACATTTCCCTTGACCAAGCTATCACTGTTAAGTCCGACATTTTGCCTCCACCCAAAGAAAAACAGCGAGTAGTCAGCAAATAACTCGTTTTATTTTTTTCCCAGACAGACAAAGTGATCAGTATGATACCCTAAAGTGACGAGCAGACGTAGCATGTGGTAATTATGATCAGCTCGTCTAAAATAAAACTGGCGCGGAGCCCGTTGCTTGGTGTGAAGCTGGCATGGAAGCGTCAGGGTGAAGTGAGGTCGCCCCCCCCCCCCCCCCCCCGCCGACCCGACACACACACACACATCCCCCTCCCACACCCTCCGTGGTTATCACTGCAAATGGGCTTGTTATCAGCAACCGATATCATTTTTAGCCCACTGTTGCTGTTCTGGTGGCCCTTTTGCGGCGGTTTTAGACTGGAGTGTCACCATTACGGCAACATCCTCTTAGTCAACCTCCCTGTAAGTGTTTTTCACTTTTGGTTCACTGCACTTGATGCGGTTGGAGGCGTCGACCGGGCAAGTGGTGGTTACCATTCGGAAAGCGTACTGTCAGCAAGAAAGTGGGCTGGCCATCGACTTTTGACACTGGACACAAAATAGTGAAGAGGCTAGCGGTTGAAACGTGGGTTCGGACAATATAATAGCTTCCTTCCTATTAGGCTGATTACATCGTCGAAGGACAATGGTAGATGGCGGTCATTTCGTAATTTTCTTTTTCATTCAGCATACTTTCCGTAGCAGTGTAGTCATCGACGTAAATCTAGCATAGTGCATGGATTCAACGAAGCGTCAGAGAGAGAGAGAGAGAGAGGGGGGGGGGGGGGGGGGGTGGAAGAGAGAGGGAGAGTGTATATGCATTTATTTGAATACAGCAAGAAAATGCATGAAATCAAGTAACTTGGTGTTTTACTCCCTGTCAACCATTACGGTTATATCAAGGCGAACATGAAATCAAAATGAAATTAATTGTGTACTTTATTGAGAAGTCCCGACAAAAGGGATACGATTAAGTCTTTCATAAGGTCTGGGCTGCCCATTCCACTTTTCACTTTTTGTAGCAAGCTTATTGAATCTGTGAGGAGGAGGATACTCCGTGTCATAATTGACGAAAACTCGTAGCTGGACGTACTGTGGCGTCCCGTAGGAAAACCGTTAGCACTTTGCCAAGGGCGTTGTGATGCTGTAAAGGCAGGAAGTAGGTTAATAAATAACTCACTGCAAATGCACACCCTCAAAGGCAAATTCTTTCGAGAAATATCTGTTTCTGTTCAATTCCGAAAGCATTGCCCGTTTAAAAAAAAAATGGCAGCAAAAACAGAAAGGTTTGTTTAGTTTTTCTGGGCTTCTCAACAAGTCCAGGCTAGCAGTCCGATACCCTGAGCCGTGTGGGTCCATCTGCGACAGTGTGGGTCAGTGTGGGTCCATCCGTGACAATGTGGGTTAGTGGGAGTCGGTGTGGATCAGCCGGTGCCAGTGTGTCATCCCGTGCCAGTGTGGGTCATCCCGTGCCAGGGTGTGTCATCCCGTGCCAGTGTATGGGTCACCCCGTGCAAGTGTGTGGATCATCCCGTGTGTGGGTCACCACGAGCCAGTGTGTGGGTCATCCCGTGAGTGTGTGGGTCATCCCGTGCCAATGTGGGTCGTCCCGTGCCAGTGTGTGTCATCCCGAGCAAGTGTGGGTCATCCGATGCAAGTGTGGGTCAGTCCGCGCCTGTTGCATATGACGACAGTAACATCAAAAGAACTGAAACAAAGAAAAAAATCAGAGAACGAACCAAACAGCAAGATCCCCTTCACAGAGGCTGCCCGGCCAGTGCCAGTGTGAGCTCCAGACAGGAAAAGCTCACCAATGCCTCAGGCAGCAAGGTCAAACAGAACCGGTGTAAATCAGTCTTCCTTCAGGTGATGCTTAATGTCCTCGGATGTCGGTTGACATATTAGGGACAAGCTGAGACCAATGCGTGAGCATGGTTCAATATTGCTTTACGTCCACGGAAACCATGAGGCTTGTTAGGACGGACAGCCCAGGACGGCCACCTCGACTCTCACACAGCTCCTGAACTATGGTGAATCAGTCTCAGCGGCTGTGCCAAAACGGCTCTGCTCCTGCCAGTGTAGGTCAGACCATGCCAGTGTGGAACTGTTCTTGTTAGTGCCAGTCAGCCCGTGCCAGTGTGGGTCAGTCCCAAACTCCAAGCACTGGTTTACGACGTCCTTCCTGGAGGAAGGTGCCGGAAACTGAATGCTCGGAGTGTGGGTCAGTCCCAAACTCCAAACACTGGTTTACGACATCCTCGGAGTGTGGGTTAGTCCCAAACTCCAAGCACTGGTTTACGACAAAGTATCCATCCTCCAACCACAGCCATAGGTTCGAGAAAACTCAGCTAACGAGCAGTTTTTTGTTGGTGCTCAAACAGTAGTACGTTTGTTACACACAACTCGAATTATATCAGACGTTTGTTTTAAAACTGACCATGTTGCTTACGCAATGCCAGCTCAGATAAAACCAAAATCATTTGAATCGAGACGGAACTTCTTGTTTTTACCCGGGGTGGATGCGTCTCATGTTTGGGTACTGATGTGGAAACAACCTAGCGCCCAAGCACTCACGTAAACATGAGCCGCATCCACCCCGGGTAAAAACAAGAAGTTCCGTCTCGATTCAAATGATTTTGGTTTTATCTGAGCTGGCGTGCGTGCTTGGGCGCTAGGTTGTTTCCACATCAGTACCCAAACACCAAGCACTGGTTTACGACATCCTTCCTTCAACCACTGCCGTATTTAGTTACAACATAGGTCCCAGAAAACTGTCAGCTAACGAGCAGTTTTTTGTTGGTACTCAAACAGTAGTAAGTTTGTTACACGCAACTCAAATTATATCAGACGTTTGTTTTATAACTGACCATGTTGCTTACGTCAACTCAAATAAAACCAAAATCATTTGAATCGAGACGAAACTTCTTCTTTTTTTACCCGGGGTGGATGCGTCTCGTTTTTACGTGCGTGCTTGGGCGCTAGCTTGCTTCCACAACCTTATCAGTACCCAAACCTTTCGGAGGGCGCTGACCGCGTCGGTGGACAGCTGCGCGGAGATAAAGAGTGCCCCTTCAGTAGCGTAACCAAATCTGGCAGAGTTTGGAGGAAGGTGCCGGAAAGCGATGCTCGGAGTGTGGGTCAGTCCGTACTAGGAGTTCGCAGTACATTTCAACAGGCTGCGAGAGTGAGTGAGAAAACGTGCACTGTTACTGTGGGCACCCTCCGTACCATGCACGATCTTTGATTACGAAACCACCCCCCATCTCGACCCCGCACCCCCCACCCCCCAACCCCCATCCCCTCCATTCCCACCCCCTCCACACCCTTGCTTCTGACTTCCGAGGCTGTACCCGTCCAGAATCCGCCGGAGGAGATGTTCCTCCGCACGTCGTGGTGTTCCCAGTACAAGATCTGCAGTCGCCAGAAGTAGCGCTTGCTCTCATCTTTGTGAGATATGTATTTTCCACACGCCGCAATTCCTGGCATATTTGACACTTAATCTGATTGGCGTCGTTTTACTCGCGTAGGCGGCCCCCCCCTGTAGGGTTTTCTATCTAAGGGTGGGTTTCTACTTTTCTTTCTTCTGTTCATGCGGTGTGAGCTTATTCGGGCCAAAGTTGGTCAGCCGAGAGAACTTCACATCTCCCCAAGGGTATTCCGATTCTATTTCGGGAAGGTTGGAGGGGGCTCCAACCTTCCCGAAACAGAATCGGAATACCCTTGCGTTTGTCTCTCGCATTGCGGTCTATTCAGCCCTTCGTGTGAAGAATGTTTCGTACTAGGACAAAGAAAATATATAAAAAATTAAAGGAAAGAAAAGAAAACGGTTACTGTTTTGTTTTTTGTTTTTTTCTCGTTTTTCCCCCCCGTATGACCCCCCCCCCCCCCCAGCCCACCTCCCGTTCCTAATGTTCTTGCGATTAATGTGCTGTTTATGTGTCGTTTGTCTCTCGGCTTTCCTCCCCTGCTTTCTGCGTGTCGCTTCTTCATGAGGTGAACTTTTGCGGTGGACGGGCCGCTAAAATCCTAGAACTAACTGCGTGTTGTTGTTATCGTTGCTCTCGTCGTGGTCGTTGTTACTAATAATTTAAAAAATAAATAGAGGATACTTCTGATGCTCCATCTCGGATTAACTCAAGGCGCTTACAAAAAGCGCGGAGGATTGCGGATGAGGGTTTAACATACTAAGCAGCTTACGTAAGCACCTATGCAACCTCTCTATCTATCATACTGTACAGACCTCTAGTTCACTTAACAGCAAATCCATGCACTACATGAGCAACTTCGGAAGGGGGGTGGGGGTCGGGGGTACCAAATCCCAAATTGTTATTGGTGGTGTTCTGACAGAAGTCAGTAGAATACTGTTAGCCGTTTCTCAGTTAGACTTGCTTTTCCTTCTTGAAGTCCAATAAAAGAGGACTACTGGCCACTTTTCAGCCATAATAATATTATGTTTGTGTACTGAATTCGCAGCTCCTGTCATGGTGAACTTCAGAAAGGGATTAAGCAACGGATACTTGTTTTAATTGTCAGTCACCGACCGTTTAATGTTCGTGTGTGTGTCAAACGACTCTGATGTCGAGTCATCTAGCTTCGGTAACAAGTAAGGGCTGGCGAAGTGGGGCACACTCTTGGCAGAATCCCCCTCCCCTTCTCTTCAACCACACCCACATCTACCAACACACACACACACACACACACACACACACACACACACACACACACACCACACACACACACACGCACACACACACACACACACACACACACACACACACACACACACACACACACACACACACACATTGTCACCGATTTCATTGCTTCCAAGTGCTGATCCTAAAGTCTGCATTGCCACGATTAAAAGTTTAAAAGTCCATTTAAATTTAACATCCTGTTTAGTCGACGGTTTGTCGATGCAATTAAGGATACGTAAACATATTGTTCAGGCCGGTTTGTTGGACCATTTAAAGACATGTTAACATCCTGTTCAGACTGGTTGTTGGTTTCTTTAAAATCCTGTTAACATCCGGCTTAGACTGGCTTGTCGTTTGATTGTAAATGATGTTATCGTTCTAACTAGCCACTGGTTGTTTTCCCATTTGAAGTTACGTTAAAATTCTCTTTCTTCTTTGGTCTTGTAGTCCTGTGGTCAGCGCTCTTCCTCTTACGAGGCTCCAGTTACCTGGAACCAACTCCTTGTTTCTGTCCGCCATTCTACCTCTGTCACCTCTTTTAAATCTTCCCTGAAAACCTTTCTCTTTTTAAAATTGTCTTCAGGCTCATTGCTCTGATAGCCCTGATATGCGACTGGTGTGTGTGTGTGTGTGTGTGTGTGTGTGTGTGTGTGTGTGTGTGTGTGTGTGTGTGTGTGTGCGTGCATGCGTGTGCGAGTCTATGTGTGTGTGTGTGCATTTATGTTGTATGCGTTGAATTTTGACAATTATGTGTATTTGTAAAGAACGTGTAAGCGCTTAGGGCCTGTGCGGGTTAGGTGCTCTAAGTATTCATTATTATTATTATGAATTGTAACATATATATACATATATCAACCCTTTCCCCTTGTTCGGTCGTTTTGGTCGTTGTTGTTTTGAGAAATGATGCTCTGTCAGAATGGTGTCATCTTACTTTTCAGAGTCCGCGGAAGTAGACAGGAAAAAGTAAGAAGAAAGACCTTTTCAACTCTCCAGCGACATAAACGTGAGTCACCAGCGTGTCAGTTGAAATGAGAGTGCCGCTGTGTTATTGTACATGCTGTTTTCCATGCATGGCGTCTTTTTATTTGTCTGTGCTTCGTCGGGCGAACAACAAGAGATAGAATACGCCACGGGTTGCTCATTCTAATCTTTCACAGATAGAGAGAGAGAGAGAGAGAGGGGGGGGGGGGGGGGGGGGGGGGTGAAGGGAAGGGGCTCGAACTTGAAAACTTTATTATCCAAGGATTCTAGGTTAGGTTTATTTAGACCTGTCTAACAACTAGTCCTTGCTAAACTACTAATTGAGTGAAAAACTGAAGAAGAAGAAAATGCGAAATCGATTTATATTAAGCACTGTTAACCAATAAGCCAAGTATAAAAGAAGAAGAAGGAAAAGAAACAACAAAACAAAACAAACAAGAAGAACAGCAAAGTGAATGGAAATACTTTGAAGATGGCAGTGAACAAATAAAATGCATACATAACAATACATAAACGGTGTTGACTATGCACACATCGAAGCTGCTACCAAACGGGGAGTATACAAAGGAGTTACAGAAGCCGCTTCGTTGGCTCTTCTGTAATATCAGCAGAACCGGCCAAGCTTAGAACCGACATGGAAAGGAAGGAGAAGGATTTGTTGAAGATACCACTTGCTACACGAACCGGTCCGTCGCTGTTAGTACTGACACAACGTTACAAATGGTTGCACGACTCTTTATCGCTGTGCCTACACTAAGAACAAACAGCACATGGTCATCTTATAATTATTATGGCATCAACCGTCAGCACACGAAGACCACGCTCCTTGGTCAGCGAGTGGCAACGGGGGAATTTCTTAGACATCGTCACCGATAAAGGCATTTTTATCATCGACGGTTTGGCCCAGAATGTGTGATCTGTCCGCGTACAGATGCTATCAAGACGAAGAGAATCAAACTCGCGACGACACATATCCTCTGCGATAGACTTGTCAGCCAACCATTGAAACGGAACACGGGCTCAAACCGAGAGTCTGAACCAATGAGGGACGATGATGAGGTGCAGTGGGTGAACTGGGTGTCATTGGTGCAGTAGGTACAGTGGGTGGATGCATTGGGTACAGTGGGTGTGACGGTGCAGTGAGTGACCTGGGTGTAATTGGTGCAGTAGGTAGGTACAGTGGGTGGATGCATTGGATACAGTGGGTGTGACGGTGCAGTGGGTGAATGGGTGCAGTAGGTACAGTGGGTGGCTGCAGTGGGTACAGTGGGTGTGACGGTGCAGTGAGTGAACTGGGTGTAATTGGTGCAGTAGGTACAGTGGGTGGATGCATTGGGTACAGTGGGTGTGACGGTGCAGTGGGTGAACTGGGTGCCGTAGTTACAGTGGGTGGATGCAGCGGTTACAGAGGGTGTGACGGTGCAGTGGGTGAACTGGGTGTAATTGGTATAGTAGGTACAGTGGGTGGATGCATTGGGTACAGTGGCTGTGACGATGCAGTGGGTGAACTGGATGTAATTGGTGCAGTTGGTACAGTGGGTGGCTGCAGTGGGTACAGTGGGTGTAACGGTGCAGTGGGTGAACTGGGTATAACTGGTGCAGTAAATACAGTGGGTGGATGCATTGGTTACAGTGGGTGTGACCATGCAGTGGGTGAACTGGGTATAACTGGTGCAGTAGGTACAGTGGGTGGATGCATTGGATACAGTGGGTGTGATGGTGCAGTGGGTGAACTGGGTGTAACTGGTGCAGCAGGTACAGTGGGTAGATGCATTGGTTGCAGTGGGTGTGACGGTGCAGTGGGTGAACTGGGTGTAATTGGTGCAGTAGGTACAGTGGGTGGATGCATTGGATACAGTGGATGTGATGGTGCAGTGGGTGAACTGGGTGTAACTGGTTCAGCAGGTACAGTGGGTAGATGCATTGGTTGCAGTGGGTGTGACGGTGCAGTGGGTGAACTGGGTGTAATTGGTGCAGCAGGTAGAATGGGTGGATGCATTGGATACATTGGGTGTGACGGTGCAGTGGGTGACATGGGTGATGTGAATACAGTGAACGTGGTGGGTTGGTGAGTGCAGTGGATGGGATGGGTGCTGTGAATACAGTGAGCGTGGTGGGTTGGTGACTGCAGTGGATGGGCTGGGTACAACAGCAACAGTGGGTGTGGTGGGATCAAGATTTGTGTCTACGATTTGGTTTACAGTCTGGTTCTTCGGAGCGATTGGGTTAATAGTCTGCTTTTCGTCTGCAATTCAGTGTATATAGTACGCAGTAGGCTTTACCTTCTACTTTACGGGTGGGTTTATATTTTAGTTCTGTCTACAACTGGGTTTATGTTCTCGTCCTGTCTCATGTAGGGTTAGCATTCTTGTTGTCTGGAAAGTGGGTTTATACATGGTCTGGTGGTGTCTAAGATTGGGTTTACATTCTGGTTTTGTCTGTGAGCAAGTGCTCTTTGTATAAGTTTTTACAACAATCCCGCCCCGGTTATCAGATCCATGCAATTTCATTACTGTACTGTTAGTACTGGGTTTACATTCTGGTTTTGTCTGTGAGCAAGTGCTCTTTGTATAAGTTTTTACAACAATCCCGCTCCGGTTATCAGATCCATGCAATTTCATTACTGTACTGTTAGTAACCCGGGAACCGGAGCAGACGACGCTTTTGTTTTGAAGCGCTGCGTGTTGCGTAACGCCCACATGGCCTTCACACAGCCGACCGGCGATAGCCGCTGGTGCGCGCCATTTTCAAATCTGTTTTCTCCCTTAATACTGATTTTGACTGCTTGTTGTTTACCTACTCTTTGTTTACCTAGTCCTTTTTATGCACTAAGCCATGTGTAATATAATTTGGTATCTTAGAATGTTTATTTAGATCTTACGCAGGATCGAGCTTAATCAGTAGCCGATGCCTCTACTACTTGGTTCTTAATGTCCTCGGATGTCAGATGACATCGATGCCTCTACTACTTGGTTCTTAATGTCCTCGGATGTCAGATGACAACGATGCCTCTCTGGGTCCATTCTTTTTATAGCCGTCGTCTGCATGGCGCGTTCTGTGTTAGTAGGCCTACTAGTGAATAGTAGTGAATCGTTTTGACTCGATTAAAGTAATTCTGTGTCGCTCAATGCTTTGTCGTACAGTATTTTGCTTAGCTGACTTCATGTTTAGTGTTTATTTTGGGTTGAAATTAACTTATTAAGTATTGTGTACTGTAGAAGCTAAGTTGTATTCATAGACTACTTGGTATCACTATCAGCGCTGCTGCGACTAAGATCACGCGCCCCAGGCGAAAGTTCGCACCGGTTGTTTTAGTGCTAGTCTTTGATTGTGTCTTGCTTCTCTTACAGAGCGTTGTATTGTAATTGTTATCTACCGTTTTAACAGTGGGAGCGTGTCTTTATTTGATGTAAGTTTTAGTAACATTAATATTTTGTACATTGTGTTAGTTTGTGATTTAGTTGTACGAAGCTGTTTATAGACGGGTGCAAGCCACGCTTCCCACTCTTGTTGTAAATAAAATAAGTTCATGTGTGTACATTTTGTTTATACGGTTTAAAAGGTTGTAATTGTAGCTTTCATTTGATGTTTTTCATGTTTTAATTAGTTTAGTTATTGTAGAGGAAACTGTATTTGTGCGGGCCAAGGAACACAATTGTCAGCCATTTTGTGGTCCAGAGGGCCGATTTTATTGTAGCGATAGCGTGTGTTCCTTGCGGCCCGCGCCGTTCTCTTTTTCTATGCGTGCGCGTGAGGATTTTGGGTGTGCTGAAAATTGTCTGCTGCTGAGCAAATAAAGCCTGATTGCTGCCGTCCGCCAGCTGTGGTCTCCATTTCGACAGACTCCGCTGCCTGTATCCTGTCCTACCACTCCACTCCATTACATGTCTAAACCGGATTAGTTTTCCAGTCTCATTTTTCACACGGAGCCGAGGTCCGGGTGGTGGTGCTTATTTGATACAATTTCAACATAACTTGTAGGTGTATTTTACATCAATCTGTGCCCAGAGATCTCTACAGAACTAACGGCCACCGAACGCCGTGTTTCACATTAGTCTGCGGAAGAATAATAGCAACAGAACTAACTACCGATGGCTCTCTATCTTATGTTGACGATGTGTGTGTATATGGTGTGTGTGTGGTGTGTGTGTGTGTGTGTGTGCGTGTGCGTGCGTGCGTGCATGCGCGCGTGTGTGTGTTGTGTGTTTTGCAAACATGTCTGTCCTGTAACGAGTACACCGCAAACGGCAGGACGGTTTATAACGACGGCGAGTACATCACATAAGGCGGTGGGCATAATGTGATGTACTCGCCGTCGTTATAAACGACACGGATCAGCAGTTACAGACCTTAGAAATAAATTTATTTCTAAGGTCTGCAGCTGCTGATCCGTGTCGTTGACAAACTGTACCACAGGATTCACTGTCGCCACGCCGCTGCAAAGACAAAACTGTGCGTCACGATCGCTCTCGAAGCACTTCAGTCACCCGACCCAGAGATACAAGAGCTAGTGTAGTGTAGTGTCTCTGCCCGACCAAAGATTATAAATACAATCCTTGTATTTATAATCTTTGGCCCGACCCAAGGACTCCATCCACTGTGAGCTCAAAACGAGGGGCAGGCAGTAAGGACGGAATCCGTGTGCACGCATCATGCAATGTGTCCACCGTTATGCTTGAGCTGCTGTCGTGGCCAGACACGTCTTCTTTCGTAGTTTTTTTACGTCCACGGGCACCATAAGGCTTATTAGCCCCTAAGGGAGAGTATATACCTATCGCTACACTGTACCCACCTGAATGACTCCTGCATAATGATGAGGGACAAAGTCACAAGACAATGTTTCGATTCCGCTTCGGCTCTCCTTTCTCTTCAAAAGTTGTGGTCTGCGGACATTGTTTTGTGACTTTGTCGACTCGTTGTAGTATCTCTGATCGAACCGAGGCCATATCTGCTTACCAGCCTAATGCCTTATCCTTAGGCCAAACTGGCTCTCAAGGCCAGAGACACTACACTATACATTTGCTGTAGTGTTTCTGGTCGTGTCCCTGCGCAGAGGCAGACTTAGGCTACTGTGTCAACGTGGACACTGTGATGCCCACAAGCCCATTCTTTCCTTCTACTATTTCTCGGTAGAGGCTTCTTTTTTTTCTTTTCTTTGTGTGTATGTGTTCGTGTGTGTGTGTTCTTCTTTTTCGTTCTTCTGTTTTACGGCTGAATTTGGTACAGAACGGATTCCTTCCCTCGCCTGTGTTTGTAGTAAGCCCTTAAGTTAAATGAGGTCTGTGTGTGTGTGTGCGTGTGTGCGTGTGTGTGTTCTTCTTTTTCGTTCTTCTGTTTTACGGCTGAATTTGGTACAGAACGGATTCCTTCCCTCGCCTGTGTTTGTAGTAAGCCCTTAAGTTAAATGAGGTCTGCACAACGTAGGTAAGCTACATTATTGCCCGCAGTCATTCAGCTCAACTGACCTGTGGAAGTATGCCAACCACGCCACTAATCCTCCTCCGCCACTGCGTGAAGTGACGCAGCCTGGCCCAGCACTCGCCCCACCGTGACAAGTACCTGCAGTACACTACGCTGTGGCCAAACTCCAAGCACTGGTTTACGACATCCTTCCTTTGGGGGAAGGTGCCGGAAAGCGATGCTCGGAGTGTGCGCTATGGCCTGTCCGTGCTAGAGCTCAGAGCCGTGTGAACAGGGAGATGGACCTGGGCTTTAATTCTCTATCATGAAGTTGGTTGAAGTGTTGCTTTACGTCCACAGAAACCGTAGGTTTATTAGGGACGGGAGCCCAGGACGGCCACCTCGACTTTCACACAGCTCCTGAGCTCTGATTCTCTATCATTCTCTAACCTTCCCGGCTGCCCCTCCCGACTACCACATCACCATCCCCTCGTTTCGGTGTTGCTTTACGTCCATAGAAACCATCAGACTTACGGGATGGGGAGCCCAGGATGGCCACCTCGACTTTCACACAGCTTCTGAGCTCTGCACCCCCCCCCCCCCAATCCCCTCCTTCCCTCCGTCCCGCTTTTGTTTTATTGTATTCTTGCCAAGCACATTACTGTGCGGCGTTTATTCAAATAACCTACACCTACCCACTACGTGCATTCACCCATTCATTCAACTTTTAGACATCTGCAAGCATTTAGAAACTAGAAGAGATCGTGTTGAATTTCTCTCTTTCCCTCATGTGTCTCTTTCCCCCTGTTGGCACGCATTTAGAAGCTAAAAGTGATCGTGTTGAATTCCATCGGGTGTAATGTACCTGTACATTGAGCGATTGAGTTGACTTCTGTTAGGTGTAATAAGCGCGTGCATGAATCAACCTTTCTCCGCCGTCTGCACCCACCTCCATCCCCACTCCCGTCCCGCATCCCGCCCCCGCTTGGATAGTCTGTAGTATCTCTGTTCACTCACACAGCAGCTGTAACCGTCAATGTAATCAA
>JABMCL010002055.1:1070000-1107500 GCA_018857735.1 Alviniconcha marisindica | reverse complement strand
TTTCTGCATCCGGGAAGGAAACCATGCAGAGAGAAAAGGCGGTCGGTGACCACGTCTTTCTTCGTCTTGTGCCTTTTCTTCTCCGATCGGGATTTTCAGCTGGGAATTTGTGGCCGCTTTAACCGAGAGTAGTCACTGCAACTACGACAGAGTCGCATCACCGAATGAATTTTGCCGGGATAACTTTTTTTCATGATGCCGTGGGATGTTTAACGCGTGAACGTCTGTGGAACGCAGATTTTTGTGTTTTTGTTCGGTTGTTGTTGTTTTGTTAGCGTTTTGTGTGTGTGTGTGTGTGTGTTTTTGTTTTTGTTTTGTGTGTTTGTTTTTTGTTTTTTTGAGGGGGGGGGGGGGACTCTCGTCCAAAAGACTTGACACTGAACTCACGACTCTTAGACTAAAGAGGGAGAAAGGAAGGGAGAGAGAGAGAGAGAGAGAGAGAGAGAGAGAGAGAGAGAGAGAGAAGAGAAGGAGACCCCGCCAAGTCATTTTTAAACCCTTTTTTTCCGCTTTAGACAAAAGGACGTAACGCAGACCCCTGAGAATCTCGTCCCTGCGCTGCTCTGTTCTGTATCTACGACCTGAAACATTACACGTCCGATTAAAAACGAATAACACTACTGCCATCAAGGAACAGCAGAGAGAGAGAGGGAGTCAGTTGTCCCTGTGCAAGAGGCTCTTCGTGTCCCGGCCATCCGACCCACTGCTGTACGTCTTATCTAGGAACTAGTCTCCTTGTTAGCTGCTTGGCTGAGCGAAATCTTCGCTTTGCCCACGTCAGCCGAAGACGGTGTGAGAAAGTCGGCTTACATACCCCCTCGTGTTTTGTCTCATCAAGTCGATTTATCTCCAAACCTACCCTGTGTGAGTCACCCAGGCTTTTGTTTGCGGTTTTGCGCAGGGGGTCAGGAATAAACACGTGGGCATGAGGGTTTCATTGTTTTGTTTTGTGTTGTTGTTTCTTTCTTCTTCTAGGGGGCAGGGGGATGCAAGCGCGTGCATCTGTTTCTCTGTCTGTGTCTGTCTGTATCTCTGTCTGTCTGTCGTCTCTGTCTGTCTCTCTGTCGTCTCTGTCTGTCTGTCTCTGTCTCTGTCTCTCCGTCTCTCCGTCTCTCTGTCTCTGTCTGTCTGTCTGTCTCTCTGTTAATAATAATGGGTACTTAGAGTACTTACAAATTTACAGTTATTATTGTTGTTTCGAAACACCGCTAGGAAGATGCATTTGCGTTGAATCGCGCCTTACAGGTGGTATGTATTATTAATATGATAGTTTAAGCAGGACATACTGATAGTTTAAGCAGGACATACTGACAGTTTAAGCAGGACATACTGATGATTGTGCTGTTTTCGCAAGGTGGAAACGCTAATGGCTAACGGTGTCATGACCATTGACCACTTTACGGACAGGGAACTGGATAGCACTTGTAGAGGTCGAGTGTTTCAATCGTGCATGAGAAGCGATTTATATATATATGGAATTGCTTGGTTGTTTAAACGTTCATTGGGCAGGTTGGTGGTTGGGTCGGTCGGTACCTTAATTGGTTGCCTAGTTGGCTGCATAGTCGATCGCTTGCTTGGTTCGTTGGTCCTTTGGCCGGCTTAGTCTCTCGGTCCGTGGTTTGGTTGCTGGTTAGCTGCGTAGTCGGTCGCTTGGTTGGTTAGTGGGGACATCTGGCCCGTTGGTGGGTAGGTGGGGCGGTAGCTTGGTTGCCTGGTTAGCTACATATGCCGCTGCTCGGTTGGCTGCATGGTAACTGGTTGACCCGGGTAGGCCTGTATACTTCATTCTTCATGGGTGGTCTGAGCAGAGACTATAGGAAGAAAGGAAGAGTGCATGATATGATCTACGTGCCGTGGAATGTGTGAGCTTGTGGCCTGCTTCTGATTTTGTATGCAGGCCACGTATGGTGCTGACGGTGTGGGTTGTCAGCAGCATGCAGCTGCACTTGGCCGCACGTTGGCGACTGTCGCTTCATCTGTATGCGGACCGCTCCGCCGGCGACTGTGCACCGATGCCGCGCAGTTTTTCAAAACAACGGGGGTGTTACGACACAGCAGTGACATCGTTTCGCTCTTTCATTTTTGCATTTTTGTGCGCGCGTGCTGTTGTCCAGATGAGGGATTTTCGCTGGGGAAGCTCTGGTCGCCTTTTCCCGAGGGAAGGCAGAACTTTGCGACACAGTCACAGGACCAGCCTGCTGGTGCGGGAGAAACATCACCAGACTTTTGTGAAGGAGATCGAAAACTCCGGGGGATGGGGGTTTGCAGCCGTCATCAGTGGTAGTCTGTCGTTTCTAGTGGCGACGAAGCTTGATATCTTTGTTGTAGACCAGCGCACGCACGCACACACGCACGCACGCACGCACCCCCCCCCCCACACACACATACACACACACACACACACACACACACACACACACCATCATCATCATAGTTGTCCGTCGCGAAGCGACAACGACGTCAGTGGCGCCTCTGATTGACCGCATACCAAACCCCGAGGCGCAGATGCGTCCACACACCGGCCAGGCTACGGCAGCAGCTGGGTTGGCCTTCCGCTCTTTCCTGGCTTGGCGTTTGATGTCTAGCTGTGACAGTCGCCTTTCCTCCAAGGCTTGGGCTCCGTTGTGGGTTGCCAGCCTCCAAGCGCTGCGATCTGCTGCAAGATGTTCCCAGCCTTTAACAGGGATGTCACACACACACACACACACACACACACACAACACACACACACACACACACACACACACACACACACACACACACACACACACAAAACCATACAAATGAACAGGAGTGTTTCAGCATGAGATTTATTAGTGTATGTAAGGGATTTGAGGCTGGTTAACGTGCGTATCAGTGTTACAGTCACGAGGTACAATCGGTCGTTACGCGTTTAACGATGTTTTAAAGCTGAATAAAGTTAATAATAAAAATTTTTGTCATTACGTGAAATGACCGTTCAAATTAGCGGTTACACGTAATGACTAAAATGTCGTCTTTTGAAAACGTTGCTCAGCGTATTACACTTACTGACTGATTCAGCGTAGACCGTATTTTATTGTTCGCAAAAGCGGTTTCTTCTTATCCTATAACAAGGATAATTACGCGCAGCAAACGCCTTCCCCTTGCCCTCTTTCTTGCTGTGACGATTTAAAAGATGAATAACGACAACATGGACAAGTGCTGTGAATAAAATGTCCAAGATCGTCAAGAGGCACTGAATATTTGTTTTTACAATAGACGATTTCCGGAAATAACAGGCGAAGATAATTTGACAGTGTTTTCTTACTCCGGGAGAGTGAAGTCCCCTCAATGGAGGTGGCAGAGGAGAAGAGCCGATCTGCAACACTTTGAGATCTTCAGGCAGATGATGATGATGAAGTGATGCTTTATGTCCTCAGATGTCAGTTGACATATTAGGGACAAGTTGTGACCAATGCCGAAGCACGGTGCAATAAATCTTTACGTCCACGGAAACCAGAAGGCTCGTTAGGACGGACAGTCCAGGACGTCCACCTCGACTCTCACACAGCTCCTGAACCATGATCTTCAGGCATGGACCTATTATAATTTAATACTAGACTACCAGCTGGGGGAACCTACTATCCGATCTGCACATTCCCCGCGAGCAGTGAGTATTTGATCGGCATTTCTGATGCCATTTCTACCTTTTGTTTACGGGTATCCGTCATCTTGCCCACGTGCTCACTGTACCCCCAACAAAAGCGTGACTACTCTGCGCTACCCCCGCAGGCATATACAGGTCCATGCCTGAAGGCTCTTACCGAGTGCAGTCCCCTGGATTTCCGAAGATCGTCTATTACGCACAGCAAACGCCTTCCCCTTGCCCTCTTTTTTGCTATGACAATTTAAAAGATGAATAACAACAACATGGAAGTTCTGTGAATAAAATGTCCTGGATCGTCAAGAGGCACTGAATATTTGGTTTTACGATTAAGGCCATGGTGACACGGGCTGTTACTGTTGATCCGAGCCTTAAAACGCGAGCGCATGTTTTTTTGGCACCTTTTTTATCCAGTGCAATTACATTTTGTGAAGCTCGACAGTCCGTCACGCAGAGAAGGAATTGTTATGTTGCATCGATGGCACCAGCCTGTGTTTAGTGAGTAACTCACAACAAAAGACTTACAGTTAAACTAAGCTCAGAGAATCTCAGCATCGTGCTCAGTGGTAGCCAGCTAACTAATAATGTTCTGTGCAAGATAAAATGCATTACACGGAAGAACGTCTTCCTTTTTCATTTAAAGTCTTTTCATGTATATATATGTGTGTGTGTGTGTGTGTGTGTGTGTGTGTGTGTGTGTGTGTGTGTGTGTGTGTGTGTGTGTGTGTGTGTTGTGTGTGTGTGTGTGTGTGTGTGTGGTGTGGTGTGTGTGTGTGTGTGTGTGTGTGTGGTGTTTGATATTAGACTGATCTTACAATTATCATGCTAACAACATGTATCAGCGAGTTGCACCAATAGAAATTTGTGTTATAAACAACAAAACAACAAACAAAACAAACAAACAAAAACGGAAGAAGTTGTTTAGTCATTAAGCGTCACTCGTGCGCCAACCTTTCAGTCACTGGTTTAAACAAAATTGATTCATTCATCGTAATCATAAGCTCAACAAATAAGTACAGGAAACGTAAACGCAGTGTGATTATTTGAGTGTTACCGATAAATAATATGACAATTACATGTAATGACGCGAAATCTTAGTCATTACGTATAACCGCTGATTTAAACAGTGCTTTCACACTATGACTGAACACTGAACAGTGATTTCACGTAATGACTGAACACTTTAGTCATTACACTGAACAGTGATTTCACGTAATGACTGAACACTTTAGTCATTACACGTAACGACTGATTTCACTTCGTGACCGTAACACATACACTATTGTAGCGCCGAGCCTACCACCCTGAGACTATGGAGAGAATATGCAATACTATACACGGTAATACTCTACTAAACGAAATCAAGGATTGGAAACGGCAACTTCTGAATACAAAGTCCTGTGCTGTTGCCCCCACGGTCCAAAGGCGCTGCGGACGCAAGCATTACTAAAGCTTCCTTTTGCAGAAAAGCGTGAGCTATAAATACATAGCCTCCTCTTTCTCTCTAAAGCTTAGAGTAGGTCCGGATATGTAACTTTGCATGCCTCAGCTACTGTCAGGAATTCTGCTTTGAACTCTTTAACCTTTCCGGTTCATTCAACTTCTTCCCCACCCCCCCTCCCTCCCTCCGAATCCCCAGCCTTTTTGGTTCATTCACCCCCCCCCCCCCCATTCCAGCCTTTCTGTTCATTCAACTTCTTCATCCCCACCCCCACCCCCATCCCAGCCTTTCTGGTTCATTCTCAAACTTCGATCTTCACCCACCCCACCCCCATCCCAGCCTTCCTGGTTCATTTAACCTCTTCACTCCACCCCCACCCCCAATCCCTAAAAAATCCTTTATTATTAAACGTAAAGTGACGTGTGTGGTATTAGTGAGTGAGGCATTTTGGGTGTAATTAGTCAGTGCCCTTACGTCTGTCGTACTGCTATTACTGCTTCATCGATCCTGTACCAAGAGTGATGTCTTTAGCACGACAAGAATGTCTTTCTAATTCGCTGCTTGCTGATGAAGGATAATACTGTGACGGAAGCACACAACCCGGATGTGACACTATAATGACTTCACTCATATAAAAAAGAAAAAAGAAAAGCATTTTGTAGCAAGCGCATTCGATCTGTGATGGTCATGGCATGTATGGTCCAGCTGCAGTCGGTCGAGGCCATCGCCGTATGAATACTTCCATCTCTATTTACACTTAGATTTCTTCCTAATTGCTCAAATTTGTTAAAGGTACTCTTTTCTTCCACGAAATTACGAAGCAATTCAGAAGAAAAAAAGGCAAAACCAGCATGTTCAATTGAAACCCTCTCTGTCGCCAACAAGAGCAAGTGAAGCAAAACAAAAAAGGAGTGACGAGACCAGCCTGTCTGTACCAAAGAGGACACCCATTATGCTGGATCAATTAATTCCGCTTGCTTTCGGAGGCAGGCAGCCATATCGTGATTGTTGACGTCCTATCTAGAAACGAAGCAATTTACAGACTGCCTGCGGAAAACTCGTTCTGATTATATCTATGACAGAGGAAAGCTTTTTACACCAGCAAAATGAGGGAAGGTCGGGCCCGAAGCCTCCATTTCGGTTTCGTTCAGTTCAAGGTGGTGTGTACGCACCTAGGAGAGCCCATATGCGCTCCACCTCGTCTCCCACAAATTTCGTCCATGTTTCCGTTGAAAAACTTCCAAGGTTGGTCTGATTGACGATGGCAGGTTCTTTCAACGAAGATCTTTGTGCAGTTCTTTCTGTGCCCTTTCCTCCAAGTGATGGATAGCGTGGCATCCTTGGTTTTGTGCCCGCTGGTATACCTCAAGCTCCTCAACATTTCAGGTCTACGGGGGGGGGGGGGGGGGGAATGAGGTCAAATGAACCAGACAGGCGGAAATGAGTATGCAGACTTTCTGGCAGTGCTCCGGCTTCCACTCTCTAAACGCAATTCAGTGATTCAATGACTGAGAGGGAGACAACATTGAATAAGTGTCGCGTGAGACAAATTAAAAACTGCGAGTTGAAGAGGTGTGCCGAATAGCTGCGACACAAAGAAAATAAACGTACTAAAATAGTGCTTGTCCCCTTAGGACACTTTTCCGGCGGGAAGTCCGGTACTAGCAGTGAAAGTGGGCCAGCGAAAGTGCAGGCGGCGACAGTACCGGATCCGGATCCCGTTGCTTTTGCATTCATGACTGACCTCTACGGCTTCCCCTCGGCACACAGGCTCTAATGTATGCAGGCGCGCGCGCGCGCACACACACACACACACACACACACCACACACACACACACACACACACACACACACACACACACACACACCACACACGTACGCCCGCACGCACACACGCTCGAATACATACACCCACGCGCACGCACTCACGCACGCACACACGCACGAACACACAGGTACGCACGCACATACCTACCCCTCCCCCCCCCACACACGCATCCATACACACGCACGCACTCCTATAGAATAGACACAAGCACTCTTAGTTACGTGCACGCACACCTACGCGCATGCACACACGCACGCACATATATGCGCGCAAACACACGCACGCACTCACAGGTTCGCACGCACATACCTAGGCTCTCCCCCCCCTACACACACACATATACATAAACACGCTTGCACTCCTATAGAATAGACCCAAACACGCATAGCTACGCGCACGCACGCACACATACACACGCACGCTCGCTCGCACGCACGCACGCACGCACGCACGCACGCACGCACGCCTTCGTAGTGCCGCGGTTGATTTTTACTCTCCTGGATAACGTTGATACAAACAAAACAAAAAAACAGCAGGACTTAAGCGGTGCTGGGCTGTGGGAAACGGGATTTCCACCCCCCGCCTTTCCCTTGTTGCCCCAAAAGTAAACCTAACATTTCCCCGCCCGCGTGTGGAAGCGGGCACGGGGACGTCAGCAAGCCTCCGAAACCCTGGCGCACGCCTGCCCAAAACCGCAAAAAACGCTTGGCTTTCGTCAATAACTATAACGTGACCCTTCGCACTTACAGCTTTGTTACTGCAGTATATTCCATTTTTATCACCGCCGTGGTAATAACGTGCGTGATTTCAGGACCTAAATATTGACAAAAACGCGAGTGACGTGAACCCGATATTCAGTGACAAAAACGGCATTTGAGGACGAAAATATTGATAAAACCGATAGGCACTTGACAAAAAAGGATTTACTCCACGTCCATTGAGTCAGTCTCCATAAGATGCGATGACGAAATTTTGGAAATCAGCGACTATAATGTGCTTGAAATGACAGGCGCCTATTGTCATAATACAAGCATTCCATCGTACTGTAGTAGCCCGAGAACTGTAGTGTGGATTCCGCCGGAACTGAATGATAGGGACTCGGATCTGAATCAGTAAGCAGCTCTTCCTTTTTCTGAATCACGATGCCTGCTTGTCAGCCGCCACTTCCATCAGGACGATGATGAATAGTCTGGGATTGTTTGCCTGACACCCACAGTCATTTGCCTATGGAAATGACGGGGTATTGATTACCTATTATGGTCGGCTTGCTTTCCCACAGACGCTGTTGGGTGGAACCCGGATCAATTGTCAGTAATGTATTCATATCATATTCACACCAAACCAATAGTCTTTTTTTTCCTTTTTTTTTCAGTCATCGTCGTCAATTAGGTTAGATTGGTAAGATCGGTACACAGCAAAACCTGAACTGAGAGAACGTAACAAATTTGCTATAAACCATTGTTGTCTCAGATAGTGTTCGCTCCATCTCTGAGGTAATAAGCAAGATGAACGAAACGTCTGTTATAGTTAGTCTCACTCATAAAATATGTAAAAATTCAAGGAAATTGCTTTTCGTCAATGTATTTTAATGCATGTATTGTATTCTGTTAGACTCACGGTAGGTTATTATGTTTGCCTACCCCATTATTGGCTTCACCTGTGTAACATTTATTAAAAGGCTGTAACATATCCCGAGCTCTCTGTTTCTGCAGCTCTTTGAACAGGTAATACGTTTAAACTGTTTGAATAACAACACGTTTGCAACATTGCGGCATATAACGATGTGATGCGATATGAAACTATCAACAACAACAAAACAAAAACAAACAAAACTTGAGAAGTGTTGAGATAATAATGATATTTTATTACACATGGATAAAGATCTGAGCATTTTTTTTTTTTTTAATGGACAAATCTGCCCCCAAGAAGTAGAAGAAGATGAAAAGATCCAGCTTGTGAATTTCCTTCATTTGTGAAGAGTTGACTTGAGACAGTGTTGCAACACGGAGGATTAAAGAAGTCATGACCTGAGACTGCAGACTAGTGTTATAACATGATGATTAAGGAAGGCGAGTTTTACAACATGATGGTTAAGGAAGACTTGGCCTGCGACTGCAGACGAGTGTTACAACATGATGATTAAGGAAGACGTGGCCTGAAACTGCAGACGAGTGTTAAAACATGATGGTTAAGGAAGACTTGGCCTGAGACTGCAGATGAGTGTTAAAACATGATGGTTAAGGAAGACTTGGCCTGAGACTGCAGACACGGGTTACAACATGATGCTTAAGGAAGAGGTGGCCTGAGACTGCAGACAAGTGTTACCACGTGATGATTAAGGAAGACTTGGCCTGAGGCTGCAGACGAGTGTTACAACATGATGCTTAAGGAAGAGGTGGCTTGAGACTTCAGTCAAGTGTTACAACATGATGATTAAGGAAGACTTGGCCTGAGACTTCAGACGAGTGTTACAGCATGATGATTAAGGAAGACTTGGCCTGAGACTGCAGTCAAGTGTTACAACATGATGATTAAGGAAGACTTGGCCTGAAACTGCAGTCAAGTGTTACAACATGATGAATAAGGAAGACTTGGCCTGAAACTGCAGACGAGTGTTACAACATGATGATTAAGGAAGACTTGGCCTGAGACTGCAGACACGGGTTACAACATGATGACTAAGGAAGAGTTGGCCTGAGGCTGCAGACAAGTGTTACAACATGATGCTTAAGGAAGAGGTGGCTTGAGACTTCAGACAAGTGTTACAACATGATGATTAAGGAATACCTGGCCTGAGACTGCAGACGAGTGTTACAACATGATGATTAAGGAAGACTTGGCCTGAGACTGCAGACACGGGTTACAACATGATGATTAAGGAAGACGTGGCCTGAGACAGCTGACAAGTGTTGCAACATGAAGGATTGGGGGGTAAGAGGTGTGGAGGGGGGCATGCAAGGTCCATGGAACTAATAATGCTAGGCAGGTGACGAAGTGGACAGACAGGAATGATGCCGATGCTTGCCCCGAAATAGAAATATCCGCTCCACATCCATCAGCGTAATGTCGTGTGGGGAGAAAGAGCGGTGGCTTGCGTGGACTGTCCAGCGCCACCTTTCTGCAGCGTCAGTAGTGTGGTTCTCCTGGTAAATCCTTGGTTTTACTGTACCCCCCACCCCTACCCCCCTCCCCACCCCCATCTTCCCCTCCGCTACCCCCATCTTCCCCTCCCCTACCCTCTGTGTCTGTCGCACTCTCCTCTCCTCTCTGTTTGTCTGTCTCGCTCTCCTGTCCTGTCTGTCTCACTCTATTGCCCTCTCTGACTGTCTCACTCTGCTGTCTTCTTTGTCTATCTCTCACTCTGCTTTCCTCTTCTCTCTCCTGTCCTTGTCCTCTCTCTCTCTCTCTCTCTCTCTCTCTCTCTCTCTCTCTCTCTCTCCATCCTCTCTTTATATCCTCTCTGTCCTTGTCTGTCTGTGTGTGTTTCTCTGCCCTCCCCCCTCTCCTACCAATACATTATGGGGAGGGGGGGAGGGGATCGAGGGGGCAGGACCTCATTGTCCATTCCTTTAGGATGACGTCCTTGAATTTTCCCGTAAGTCATAGTTGAGGCCAAGCAAACGGAGCTGGTGTGAGCTGCAGGTGGGGCATACTGGCTTCCCCACCACACGACGTGCGTTGCAGGTGGGGCATGCTGGTCCATCCACCACACGACGTGAGCTGTAGGCGGGGCACACTGGCTCACCCACCACACGACGTGAGCTGCAGGTGGGACATGCTGACTTCCCCACCACACGACGTGAGCTGCAGGTGGGACATGCTGACTTCCCCACCACACGACGTGAGCTGCTGCAGGTGGGACATGCTGACTTCCCCACCACACGACGTGAGCTGCAGGTGGGACATGCTGACTTCCCCACCACACGACGTGAGCTGCAGGTGGGACATGCTGACTTCCCCACCACACGACGTGAGCTGCAGGTGGGACATGCTGACTTCCTCACCACACGACGTGAGCTGCAGATGGGACATGCTGACTTTCCCATCAAACGACATGAACTGCAGGTGGGACATGCTGACTTCCCCATCAAACGACATGAGCTGCAGTGGGACATCCTGACTTCCCCATCAAACGACGTGAGCTGCAGGTGGGACATGCTGACTTCCCCATCAAACGACATGAGCTGCGGGTGGGACATGCTGACTTCCCCATCAAACGACATGAGCTGCGGGTGGGACATGCTGACTTCCCCATCAAACGACATGAGCTGCAGGTGGGACATGCTGACTTCCCCATCAAACGACATGAGCTGCGGGTGGGACATGCTGACTTTCCCATCAAACGACATGAGCTGCAGTGGGACATGCTGACTTCCCCATCAAACGACATGAGCTGCAGTGGGACATGCTGACTTCCCCATCAAACGGCATGAGCTGCAGGTGGGGCACACTGGCTCACCCACCACACGACGCAAAGGAATAGTCCCGGCAACGTTCTGGAGACACTCCGCTTAAACTCCAAGCACATTCTGCTTCCCGACAGGCCCCGCAGGACGACTCCAAGCACTGCTTGACGACATCCTTTCTCCTTGGAGGAAAGTGCCGGAAAGCGATGTTCGGAGTGTGGGGATTAATAACTGGTCTTCCTTGACGCATGCGCTGATGCTCACGTGACTTTGTAAGACTAGAATTAGACGAGAAATAATCTGACTTGTCAGTGCCACTCACTCAGTCGCAGCTGGCTTTCGTTTGGTAAACACTTCAGAATTTCCCCTGGAGGTGAAGAAAGGATTTTCAATAGCTGAATAGATTTTCAATAGCTGAATAGATTTTCAGTAGCTGAATAGATTACTCGTATGTTACTGATGATCATGTGATTTCTGACGTGTCAAGGAGTTCGACCTTAAACAGAACTGTAAAGCTTTGCACGCTACTTGATAAGCAAAGAAAGACTTACCAGTAGCTAAAAGGAAAATCAAAAGCGATTAGTTTCCGTTTCATATCAGTCATAGTGCAGTCATTGCATATTGTCTCTATTCGACCTTGAAGCCCGCGAGAAAGACTCTTACGGACGGATATGGTATTTTGGTGTTTTCTGCCCGGAAGGATGTTGGAGGTGTCTGTTTATGGAAAACACGTGGCGGCACCTTAACAGTAGTGACTTGTCAATCCTTTGTGTTCATCTTGTCACACAATCGCTCTATTGTTTTTCATGTTCTTATTGTGGATTGATTAAACATTTACGAGGGGGAAGTGTTTTATTTTATTTTATTTTATGGTGATGGTTAAAGTCCGACCTTCGGTTTCGAGTTAAGCTGCATTGCGTTCGTTATTTCATTCTTGTCATCACTAGCTGCAAACAGCATCAATAGCAACCACCACCACTACCACCCACCATCAAAAATCAAACGGTTTCTACGTGGGACTGAACATAATAATGATGCATAAATAGTGAATTAATAAAAAAAAGAAAAAGAAAAACTAAATAGCAAAAATGTTTGTGCTTGTTACTTGGCGATGAATAAATTCGTATGTTGTGTATATAATTCTTGGATTTTAACCCATTTTTTTTTGTCAGAGCTCAGGAGCTGTGTGAATGTCGAGGTGGTTGTCCTGGGCTCCCGTCCCTAATAAGCCTACGGTTTCTATAGACGTAAAGCAACACTCAACCATATGTTTTGTATCTGAGGCCCCTAGGTGTTTTGTACGAGTATGTAGGGCATTGCCTAATTCTTGAATTTTAACATATGTTTTTTATCTGCGGCCCCTAGATGTTTTGGACGAGACTCTAGGGCATTGCAGTGGTGACTTAAGAAACAGAGAGTCCGCCTCAGTAACAAGAGTAGCAGAATTCAGTACATGTTTGCCGCCACACGCGTACAAGGGAGACAAAAATCAAAACTCAAGTTGATGATTTTGTTGAAAACAATCAACATGCAACTTTCACGGCCGCGAATGCACACCTGCCTTCACACACAACTTAAGCTACGCGTAGATAAATAGAATGTATGTATGTAATTTATGTCTGACTGAGTGGAAGGCATGCGTGCACTGCATAGTCGGCGAGTCTTATTTTGGGGTAGTCTGTAAGCAAAATGGACGTCACACTCCAAGCTTCGACTACCGAAAGAGGTATACCGGCAATCAGTTGGAAGAGTGCAAATCGGACACACTGCACACACACACACACACACACACACACACACACACACACACACACACACACACACACAGGCGCGCGCGCGCATGCATCACACGCACACACGCATGCACGCACACACACGCACACGCACACACTCTAGATGTGTTCGCTCACGCACGCACGAACGCACGCACGCGGGTTGCAACGCCAGATTATATCATTATCATATACTCTGTCTCTGTCTCTCTCTCTCTCTCATATATATACATAATGCGTGTAGCCGGTAAAGTAAGTAAACATGTTGCTTTACGTCCACAGACGCGAGGTGGCTTGTTAGGGACGGGCCTAGTCGGTACACAACACGCCTGTTTATAAACGACAAGGACGACGTCGTAAACCACAATTAGGAAAACCTGCTGGACCTTTCACCTGTGAGGGCTGACTCACGGCACGCCACGACAGCTCCACGAATAGCTTTTGCTGCCAGAGGGCGGCCGGGACAAATACCGACGATGATCATCGTGACATCACTCATCCGTCACTGTGACGCGTCACAACAACTTGTTTCTTGCCCGCGTCACGAGGCGGAGTCACGTACATGCTTGCCGGTCGGCGGGGCATCTGGCTCTGTGAGCGCCGCGCTCTCTGACGAGGGGAACTTTCTGCGTTACGGCCCCGCGTTTGTGTGTGTGTGTGTGTGTGTGTGGCGCGTGCGTGCTTGTGTGTGTGTGTGTGTGTGTGTGTGTGTGTGGGTCGTGGTGCGTGCGTGTGTGTGTGTGTGTGTGTGTGTGTGTGTGTGTGTGTGTGTGTGTGTGTGTGTGTGTGTGTGTGTGTGGTCGGCCGCGCGTGCGTGCTTGTGTGTTTGAGTGTGTGTGTGCGTGTGTTTGTGTGCGCGTGTGTTTGTGTGTGCGTGCGTGAGTGTGCGTGCGTGTGTGTGTGTGCGTGCGCGCGTGCGTGCGTGCGTGTGTGCGTGTGAATGTGCGTTGCGTGCGTGCGTGCTTTGTGTGATGCGTGCGTGCGTACGTACGTGTGTGTTGTGCGTGTGTGTGTGTGTGTGTCTGTGTGTTGTTGTGGTGTTGTGGTGTCTGTGTGTCTGTGTGATCTTGTACTAGAGTGTTCCAGTTTGTTTAGTGCTAATCTGTGCGTGCTTGCCATGCGTGTGTGCATGCGCGCGCGCGTGTGTGTCTGATCTTTGTGTATATGTGCGTGTGTGCGTGTGTATGTATTCTCCAGCTTGTGTATGTTTGCACGCGGGTATTCATGCGTGCGTGTGTTCTGCGTGTGTGTGTGTTCATGGCATCAGTATAGTGTAACACAGCCAACAAAATATCTGACTCGGTCTGCATACGACGTAGAAGTGTTTACAGTCCATTTAGTGGGCTACGCACACACACACGGTATTGACACTGCTATATATCTGCAAGTTTGCTTTCCGCTAGCGGCTTAGGTGTGTATCCTGTATTCGCAGACTAAGCAGATCGTACTGCTCGCATTATTGAAAGAAAAAGTCCGCCTCACAATCGGATTACCACCTGGCAGGATCAGAGTGATGCAACACACGCAGCCATATGCAAACTCGCGCGCGCGGACACACACGCACGCACGCACGCACGCACGCACGCACGCGCGCGCACATACATACACCGGTTGCTCTGGAGGGGTCATTTGTCGCGCGCGCATACGCACGCACGCACGCACGCACGCACGCAGCGCACACACACACACACACACACACACACACACACACACACACACACCACACACACACACGTCGCTCTTAAGGCTTTATTTTCTCGGTCTCTTTTTTTCTGTTCTCTAATCGGTTTTTCATACACTCCCGGCTGTCGTCAGGTCAGACGGCTTGAATGTCGATCCGCAATGCCATATTGCAATGGCAGCTTAACGAACGTTTGATAACAACAACAACGCACCTCCCGAGCATGTCCGAGGCTTTGCCCGACAAAGTGGCTTGGTCTGGTTAAACGTGTTCAACGCCGAGGTGTCTCCGATGAGGTACTGGCGTGAACCGAGATCCCAGGAGGCTGGGGGACAGGGAGGCTATACCCAACACTGCACTTTCACCACCAGATTGACTGTAATCCTGCATTAAGATAGGCAGCGCTGAGAGCCGTTGACTGTAATCCCGCATTAAGATAGGCAGCACTGAGAACCGTCTTAAGGTTTCATTAGCTGTGAGGGACAAAGTCACAAGACAGTGTCCACATACCACAACTCTGGAAGAGAGAAGAGCGCCGAAGCGGAATCGAACCGAGGCTCCTCTTTTCACCAGCCTTACCGCTGGGCCAAGCCGGTTCGACGACAGTGGTACCGACCCTCGGTTTTTATGGGTGTGAATGCAAAACCCGGGGCCGAGCGCGCGCTCATCGTGCCAAAAACCGTTAGCATGAATATTCATTTTTGTCCTCCAAGGAGTATTCATTTGGCCTTTACTCGTAATAATCGTTTAGTACATGCTTTACATGAGAGTGATGTGGTTGAGCGTGCGCGGATAGCCTCGGCGTGTGTGTGTGTGTGTGTGTGTGTGTGTGTGTGTGTGTGTGTGTGTGTGTGTGTGTGTGTGTGTGTAACAGTATTCTGCATAAAATGTATGTCACATGTTTAATATTTTCTTAGTTGTTTATAGTTAAACTTCTTAGTGCTTTTATGTGTGTAATAATTATGTAGGCCTTTTGTTGTTGTTTTTCCTCTTTCTCTGTCTGTCTGTCTGTCTGTCTGTCTCTCTCTCTCTCTTTCTGTCTGTCCCTCTGTCTCTCTCTCCCTTTTACCCTCCCCTCTCTCTCTGTGCCCCCCTCTCTCTCCCTCCCTCTCCCAACAACAGTGGCTGGTGGCTCGGTTGGTTCGGGCTTGAGCTTTTTAAAATTTATTTCTATTGCTTGACTTCCCTGTGTAACATTTCTGGCCTGTTGTAGGATTTCCGTGTTGCATTTGTGTTTAGACGGCGCTTGGAGATTTGCTTGGATATCGTTTTAGGTTTGAGAAGAGTTTTCAAAGTGCATTGACTTATAGCGATATTTATTCGTTCCTAGGTAACACTGTTCGGTTGACGGGATGTTAAAA
Organism: Alviniconcha marisindica; assembly: GCA_018857735.1. NCBI lineage: Eukaryota > Metazoa > Mollusca > Gastropoda > Provannidae > Alviniconcha > Alviniconcha marisindica. The sequence goes on along the minus strand of JABMCL010002055.1, from coordinate 1,091,385 downwards.
TCCAGTCACTGACTTCACATGAGAGTCTCTCTCTCTCTCTCTCTCTCTCTCTCTCTCTCTCTCTCTCTCTCTCTCTCTCTCTCTCTCTTCGTGTGACTGACGAAACTAGTAAGTAAGTAGGTAGCTTGGTGTTTACGGCTAGTGCCAACCATTATGGTTATAACAGGGCGAAACTGACGAAACAGTAGGCATGTTTCTGTACGCAGCAAAGTTGTTTTGTGTCGTATTATAGAGTAAAGTGAACACGGGGGGGTGGGGGGGGGGGGGGGGTGAAGTCTACACACTGATGCATTGTCAACCAATTTCATGAGCGCACCAGCTTGCGAGCAGCACGCAACTCCGTGTCAGACAACCTCCCGACAGGTGCTGCAGCCACACACAGCTTAATGAACCAGCCAGTTCATTTTTTTCCAACAAACTCCGAGCACAGCTCTATTTTGAGAAGGAGAAGTCCTGTCTGGGCTGTTTATATCGATGTAATAGTGCGTGGGACGCGTATAATGCATCCGCAGGCAGCCGACACGGATTGTTTAGTTTGTTTGTTCGCTTTGTGTCGCGCTTTGTACATTGATTCACGGGTGTCGGATAAAGCCGGTCTGCAGTTTGAAGCGCAATAAATCAATTTAGCCGATGTCGAGCGCCTGTTGTTAATGTTGCGCCGGCTGTTGCCCCGTAACTGCCTTAGTGCGATGCAAGGAGTATTATTATTGCGGGTGTCATTCGATTGACATTTCTTTTGTAGGCTTCGTTCTCGCTTGCGGACAGTTTGTTTCGTTTAACGACCATCGCCTAACTCCATCGGTCATCTGCTTCTTTCGTCAGCCTTTTCAGCAAGCAGCGTTTAATTCCTTTGGACTGGATAAGGAATGTAACCTTCCTTGCGTCTTACATTTTAAAACGGCTCTCATCTCTGCCCATCTTAATGCAGGAGTCATTCTGGTGGTGACAGTGTAGCGATAGGTATATAATCTCCCTCTTCCCCTACCTCCATACCCGCTTCCCCCCTTCTCCCCGTCCCTAATAAGCCTTATGGTTTCAGTGGACGTTAAACACCATGTTTGCTTTACTTCTTGCGTCTTTGGGATGGGGTGGGTGGGGTGGAGGTGAGGGGATGTGGGTGGGAGGGGCTCACCGTGTTTTATTTGTGTTTAATCTGAGCTTGTTCCAGAGCTGCTGTGTTAAGCTTGGCCATTCTTTGAGTATGGTCTGAGGCACGAGAAGAGTTTGAAACGTAGGTGAGTGGACTTAACGTGGACAGCGTTTCGTTCGTCTTGTTAACCCTATACGGGTTGATAAGTATTGACTTTTCTTCAACTTCGTCTGCATCGTCAGCTTGTTCCGAGGTACCTCTCTGCGGCTGCTGGGACGGTTAATATCCAAGAATTATAATTTATATTAACTCGTTATCAGCTTGTTCTACTTTTAGCCCTGATATAGCCTATGTGGTTGACTGGGCTCAAAGCACCAGCTAACTAACTCACTCTTCTGCTTCTTCTCGCTCCTCTTCTCTCTCTTCTTCTTCCTCCTCTTCTCCCTCCTCTTCCCCTCCTCTTCTCTCTCTTCTCCTGCTTTCTAGCCCTACTCTTCCCCCTCCTCTTCTGCCTCTTCTTCTCCCTCTTCTTCTCCCTCCTCTTCCCCCTCCTCTTCTTCTCCTGCCTTATATCCCTCCTCTCCCCCCTCCTCTTCTCTCTCTTCTTCCCCCTCCTCTTCTCTTCCTCTTCTCTCTCTTCTTCTGCTTTCTACCCCTCCTCTCCCCCCTCCTCTTCCCCCTCCTCTTCTCCCTCCTTTTCTCCCTCCTCTCCCCCCTCCTCTTCCCTCTCCTCTTCCCCCTCCTCTTCTCCCTCTTCTTCTCCCTCCTCTTCCCTCCTCTCTTCTCCCTCCTCTTCCCCCTTCTCTTCTCCCTCCTCTTCTCCCTCTTCTTCTCCCTCCTCTTCCCTTCTCCCTCCTCTTCCACCTCTTCTTCTTCCTCCTCTCCCCTCCTCTTCTCCCTTTTCTTCTCCCTCCTCTTCTCCCCTCCTCTTCTCCTCTCTCCTCTTCCCCCTCCTCTTCTCCTCTCTCCTCTTCCCCCTCCTCTTCTCCTCTCTCCTCTTCCCCCTCCTCTTCTCCCTTTTCTTCTCCCTCCTCTTCCCCTCCTCTTCTCCTCTCTCCTCTTCCCCCTCCTCTTCTCCTCTCTCCTCTTCCCCCTCCTCTTCTCCTCTCTCCTCTTCCCCCTCCTCTTCTCCCTTTTCTTCTCCCTCCTCTTCCCCATCCTCTTCTCCTTTCCCCCCCCCCTCCTCCTGCCCCTCTTCTCCGTCCTCTTCCTCCCTCCTCTTCTTCTCCCTCCTCTTCCCTTCCTCTTCTCCCTCCTCTTCCCCCTCCTCCTGCCCCTCCACCTCATTAGACCAAGGTGATCAATGTGAAACTCTTTGAGAGTTCTGCCCTTTCGAAGCGCGTTTAGAGTTTGAAATGATGAACAGCCTGACACTTACGCCGATTCCTTCTTTCTGTTGGCTTTCCACTTGAAAGAAAGAAACATTATTGCTATTAGCACCTAAGTTAACCCAGCGTCATCTGTGACGCGTATGGCGAACGTCTCGAAACATATGACGTGTTGCTCTCTTTCTTTCTGTTTTATTTTGATTTGGTCCTCATTTCCTTTCTTGTTCCGATTTTCCTGTTTGTATACCTTTCCTTTTCTTGTGTGTATACGCGACCATTACCAATGCAACACTGATGCGTACGCTGTTTTATATATATGTATATATAGTGGCAGCGTTGTTTCTGTTTCTCTGTTTATTTTTCTGTACGTCTGTTTGTCTGTCTGTCTGTCTGTCTGTCTGTCTGTCTCTGTCTCTCTCTCACTCACACAACACACACACACACACACACACACACACACACACACACACCACACACAACACACACACACACGCACGCACGCACACAGACACGCACACACACTCTCTGTCTGTTTCTCTCTGTGTCTGTCTCTCTGTCTGTCTCTCTGTCTCTCTCTCTTACACACACACACACACACACACACACACACACACACACACACACACACACTCTCTCTCCTCTCTCACACACAGGGCAAAAATAAGGCGTACCTACGAAACCAAAAGCGCTAAACTCTCAAAACTCTAATCCCTTTGTTTCCGTCTGATGACAACTTACTGAGAACAGCCATCCCGCGTTGAGTCATCCCCAGCAAGCAGTTAGCGAGACTGATCAGAAACGTTGGGATGAATATTCACAGCACGGAAGGCCCAGTTCACGGATTTGCTACGCCAGACACGGCGAGCTTGTAGCAGCTTCAGCCAGCGCATGCTAGATTGGCTAGCAGGAGGTCTTCGTCGACTCGGAAAGTTGTGAATTATGCACGCACGTTTTCCTGGACACGGTAGAGAGGTTGCCGGTGCGGGGCGCTGTGTGCCGTGGTGCCCATCCAGGCATGCAAGCATGCACCTGAGAAACGGCGGGATCGATAGGACTCCGCGCAAATTGAGGTGGGCTTGCGCCACTAATAGGCAGCCTGGCCGGACACCTGAGTGGTGACACACCACGAGAAATACTGGGAAATACGTAAGAATCGGGGACGGTCTGACAAGAGGGGGTGCGAGGTGGTGGTTGTGCGGGGGGGGGGGGGGGGGGGGGGGGGGGGCACGACACCGAGACGGATAAAAAAAAGAAAAGTGTATGACATTCAGAAGACCGCTGAAAAGAATGAGGGAGCAGTGTGTGTGTCTGTCTCCTCTCTCACTTTGTCTGTCTCTGTCTCTCTCTCTCTGCATCCCCACGTCAGCAGTTCTCTCTCAGCAGTTCTCTCTCTCTCTCTCTTTCTCTCTCAGCAGCTCTCTCTCTCTCTCTCTCTCTCTCTCTCTCTCTCTCTCTCTCTCTCTCTCTCTCTCTCAGTATAGTTCCTCTCTCTCTCTCTCTCTCTCTCTCTCTCTCTCTCTCTCTCTCTCTCTCTCTCTCTCATTCACTCACTCACTCACACAGATAACTAAATCTCTATTTAACGTCCAGTTAACCTCTGACCAAGGGAATCTCACGGCTAGTGCAGTAGACAAAGATTATATTCGATATATACACCTGAACGGAACGTTCAAACTCACACGCGAACTGCCTGGCCAGGTTTTAGAAGACGGAGGCGTGTCTGCAGACAGTCACAGAATCGAAGATCGCGTCGGTGCTAAGAATAGTCCTTGACATATAAATGATATCCGATCGTCTTGCATGATGTCATCGCCTCTTGCGGACGTTCCTGCTGAACCGTATCACGCGTTCCGGCGTCAGGGTTCTTCGTGTCAGAAAGCAGGATCCCATCCGCTGACAACCCAGAGGTGTTGAAGGTAACAATAACAATATATTTTATTCATCCCAGCGGGAAATTAAAGCTGTCATTCGATCGCACAACGAAGAACATATCTCAATAATTCTAAGTCATGGAACACACACATACACACTCTTAGACATACGCCCCCTTTATCTCAATCTGCATACACTAATGCTAGTACCTAGCAAACCCAAAATTACCTGGAATAATGCTTTCTCTGTCAAACCAAAACGTAAAAACTCTCTAACTAACCTTGCTAAGCTTCGAGTATGTCGAAAGATTTGCATGCTTTGCCAACTTAACAGTGTCAGTCCTGCCCTCCTGGTCGTGTGTGTGTGTGTGTGTGTGTGTGTGTGTGTGTGTGTGTGTGTGTGTGTGTGTGTGTGTGTGTCGCGTGTGCGCGCGTGTCTGTGTCTGTGTGCGTGTCTGTGTTTAATTTCCAGTTTCAGTTTCCTCCAGTCTTCCTTCATTGCGGTGTATGTCACCATCAGTGGCTCAGAACTGTACCTGTGGTTTGATGTGGGGAACCGCGGACATCAAAATTAAGTTGCCTACACCAGCGAGAGCCGCGAGCTGTGAAGAGGTCTCTCTTTATAAAGGCTGGAGCTGGTCGGAACATAGCCTTGCATGCTTCGCCTGCAGCAAGGAATTTCTCCCAATTTAATTAATTTCCACCTTCCCGGTACATCCAATTTCACCCCCACCACTACCACCAATCCTGTCTCTGCTTTTTCCTTGCGTTAGTTATAGCTAACGTAGGGTCCCTTGTGGGCCTGTTGGAGTGAAATAGGTTACCATGCTGGTCGTCACACGCGTTAGGTATGGCTAACGTAGGGGCCCTTGTGGGCCTGTTGGAGTGAAATAGGTTACCGTGCTGGTCGTCACACGCGTTAGATGTGGCTAACGTAGGGTCCCTTGTGGGCCTGTTGGAATAAAATAGGTTACCATGCTGGTCGTAACACGCGTTAGGTATGGCTAACGTAGGGTCTCTTGTGGGCCTGTTGGAGTGAAATAGGTTACCGTGCTGGTCGTCACACGCGTTAGATGTGGCTAACGTTGGGGCCCTTGTGGGCCTGTTGGAGTGAAATAGGTTACCATGCTGGTCGTCACACGCGTTAGGTATGGCTAACGTAGGGGCCCTTGTGGGCCTGTTGGAGTGAAATAGGTTACCGTGCTGGTCGTCACACGCGTTAGATGTGGCTAACGTTGGGGCCCTTGTGGGCCTGTTGGAGTGAAATAGGTTACCGTGCTGGTCGTCACACGCGTTAGATGTGGCTAACGTTGGGGCCCTTGTGAGTCTGGTGGAATAAAATAGGTTACTATGCTCGTTGTCACACGCGTTAGGTATGGCTAACGTAGTGTCCCTTGTTGACCTGTGGAATGAAATAGGTTACTATGCTCGTCGTCACACGCGTTAGGTATGGGTAACGTAGGGTCCCTTGCGGGCTTGTGGAATAGAATAGGTTACTATGCTCGTTGTCACACAAGTTAGGTGTGGCTAACGTAGTGTCCCTTGTGGGCCTATGGAATAAAATAGGTTACAATGCTCGTTGTCACACGCGTTAGGTGTGGCTAACGTCGGGTCCCTTGTGGGCCTGTGGAATGAAATAGGTTACCACGCTCGTCGTCACACGCGACTGATGCAGGCCCATGTGATGGGAGCCCGGAGAATAGAAATGGGCTCCCAAACATGCGTTTTTCTTCGACCGGCTTGACCTTCATAACTGGCTCAGGTGTGCATAGCTATGGAGTTGTACGTCTTACACTTTTCTGTGTTATTCTTTACATACCTGTCGTATCTCTTCTGTGCATTCTGTTTTTGTTTTGTTTTCTCTCTCTACGATCGCCCTGATATAACCGCTCTGGTTGACTGGGCGTAAAACACCAAGTTACTTACTCTCTCTACGATGAGTCATGGACTGGTGGCTGATAGATCGGTTGGTTTGGGATCTAGTGTTATGGATTTTGCTACTGCTTGATTATGGAGTTGTTAGCTTTTCTGGCCTGATGTGGGATGTCCCATGCTGTACTTGTGTTTAGGCCGAGTTTTTTAAATCTGACCTGGGTACAATTTTAGATTTATTATAGAATTATTGGTGCGTTCCTGGTCCTGAGGTGACCCTGCGAGGTGACCCTGCACGGTTGACAGGACGTCAAAATCCAGTGACTAACTACTTGTGGTTCGGTGACGTGTTTTGCACGGTCATGACCTTGGAGGGCTGGGAGTCGCAGCATCAAGTGACTACCTGTTACAGAGCATCGGTCACCTTCAGTCAGTCATGCGTCGGGCCCATGTTGATCGCTTTTATATGGTGCTGTTCTCTGCCCTCGAGCAGACTCACTGCGCTCTTGTCGCGTGTGATTCAGAATGAGTTCAAAAATTTAGTCAGTGTAGCTTTACGTCCGCAGAGACCGTAAGGACTATCAGGGACGGGGAGCCCAGGATGGCCACCTCGACTTTCACGCAATTCCTGACTCTGCCGAGGGGTGACTGTATACAGCCTTTTGGTTTAAACAAAATCTATTCATTCATCGTAATCATAAGTTCAACAAACAAGTACAGGAAACACAAAAGCAGTATGCTTATTTGAGTGTTACCTATAGACAAAATGATAATTACACAGACATTTACGATGGCAAGATGGCAAATTGTTGTCAAAAAGTCAGAGGCAACAAAACAAACCAAAGACCAAAACAACGACAAAAACAAACAAACAAGCAAAACAACAACAACAAAAACGGGAGGAGGAGGGCGGGGTATATAGCCTTTTGCACGCGTTTTTGAATATTGAGAGCCGGTTTGGCCTAGCGGTAAGGCGGTAGGCTGGTAAACGGAAGGACCTCGGTTCGATACCGCTTCGGTTCTCCTTTCTCTTCAAAAATTGTGGTTTGTGGACACTGTCTTGTGACTTTGTCCCACAACAATTAATGAAACATTAAAATGGCTCTCATCGCTGCCTATCTTAATGCAGGTCATTCTGGTGTGACAGTGTAGCGATAGGTATATACTCTCCCTCTTCCCCCACCTCCATACCCCCTTCCCCCCATTCTCCCCGTCCCTAATAAGCCTTATGGTTTCGGTGGACGTTAAGCACCATGTTTACTTACTTAATTTTTGAATATCCACTGAAGTGGTGTACTTGCAGCGCTATTTGGGTTTTACATGCCACGTAAAACTCTGCATTCTCGGCGCATGTTCTGCGTACACCATACAGTCATACAAAGCCATGATATGTACGTATAGGGTTCATGTGTGTTTAGCTGTAACCTGCCACCTGCGCTTTTGACAGAATGACCGGGATATTTTATGTGTGCTACTGCGGTAACAGGGGAGGGCTTGGGGGTGGGGGTGAAACGGACACCGAAATAAGAGTCTGCACAGAAATCTGACCCTGGAGAGGACAATTTTCCCACCGCTTCCGCAGGGACTCGAACTCGCTGGTGGCTCTATTATCGTCTAACGGTCAACTTGATTCACCGACCATGACAGTCGCCTTAACTTGATTCACCGACCATGACGGTCGCCTTAACCATGCCCAAGCTTCAAGCCTCGGTTACCAACATCCTTCATCGGAAAGCGAGGGTTGGAGTTCAGTTCAGTGTTGCTTTACGTCCACAGAGACCGTAAGGACTATTAAGGACGGGGAGCCCAGGACGGCCACCTCGACTTTCACACAGCTTCTGAGCTCTGAGATACTACAGTTCAAGTTCAGTGTTCCTCTACGTCCACAGAGACCGTAAGGACTATTAGGGACGGGGAGCCCAGGACGGCCATCTCGACTTTCACACAGCTCCTGAGCTCCGAGGCTTAGAGATTGAACTTTGCCACATAATAAATAAATTTGCAGGTTTGAGAGGAAGACGCCAGGATGTGCATGTGCCGTGTGTGCAGTCAGACAGGCAGATGATAAAAGGGTCGAGGAGCCTCAACACTCGGGATTAGAGGCAAAGGAGGCAGCTCTCGTGGCTACACCTGGGCCCCCATCTGCAAGTGTGCAGAGTCCAGATGAAGTCGCGATAGTTTATCTGTCCGCTTGGCTCGCTTGGCTTGAGCTCACAGGGTGCCGGGTTTGAAACAGATAGAACCTACCTCGAGGAGCTAACGTTTCTTCTTCGTCGGGTTTCTCTCTCTCTCTCTCTCTCTCTCTCTCTCTCTCTCTCTCTCTCTCTCTCTCTCTCTCTCTCTCCCCCACACACACACACACACTCTCTCTTCCCCCCCCCCCTCCCCCCCCTAGTCTCTGTCCCTCTGTCTGCCTGTCTCTGTCCCTCTGTCTCTGTCTCTTTCTCGCTCTCGCCCTGATATAACCGTACTGGTTGACTGGGCGTAAAACACCAAGTTACTCTCTCTCTCTCCCCTCCATTCCCCCCCTCTCTCCGGCTCACCCTCTTTGTCTGTCTGTCTGTCTGTCCGTCTCTCTCTCCCCCCCCCCCTCCCCCCGCTTCACACCTCTCTCACCCACTCACATAGACATCCCCGTATTTTGTGGTTCCACCATCCCGTCTCCCCCCCCCCCCCACTCCCTTTCCCCTCCCATATTATCCCACGGTCGTTTAGTGTACTACTAACTGTTGTCTTGATGATTTCAACGGATTGTATGGCGACCCTTACTTAATGATTGACTTAGACTTAGATCCGGGTTGATGATGATACTTAACCACTATCGGACCAGTTTAGGGGAGGGGGGCGGGGATTCGGAAAGTGGGGGTGAGGGAGGGGGGGGGGGGGGGGGGGCGAATCAAAACACTAAATCACGACAGTGTGCATGCAATCACATGTGAGAAGTAGACGATCGAGTTACTTGATACAGAGGTTATCAAACGTGATACGGAGGTTATCAAGAGTAGTGGTTGGTTTTTCAGCCCTGACCGCGGCTTCTACCCAGAGCTGGAAGTGCTGTGGGCCCAGTGGGAAGGCTGGGACCACACAGACGAGCCTCGTCCACTCCAGGGATGCGTCTTTGAGGGTGTTGCTTCAGTTACCTGTGACCAACACGGCAGGTGCCGCAGTTCCCGGGCCTGGTTAACATCGGGATAATTATATCAGTAAGCGTGGCCTGCGGCCTTATCAAGTAGTCTCAAACCCAAATAGACCACCGTAGCATCATCAGACACACTATCCTCATCCTCAGCTATTATTGCATAATGTGTGTAAAGAAGGAATAGTCTAATGGTCGGTGAAGAAGAATGTTATGAGGTTCCGTTAGGAAGAGTCGGGTGTCTGATTTGATCTGGCGGAGTGATACGGGGTTGGTTGAGTGTTGCTTCACCTCCACAGAAACCGTAGGCTTATTAGGGGCGGGAGCCCAAGACGGCCACCTCGACTTTCACACAGCTCCTGAGCTCTGATACGGGGAAGCTGCCGTTCCAGTTTGTTGGACAGTGTGTTCGAAAAGGCACGCTGTCGAACGGAGGAGCAAAGATGATGGTGCGGGGCATAATGTCCTCAGATGTCGGGCTGACACTTCAGGGACAAAATAGGAGCACAGTTTCTCTTTGGGGAATTTATGCGAGGGCGTCAAAAGAGGAATGTCACAACGCGAAACGCGACAAACTGGCCCTTGAAACCCATCAAGTTGGACACTTTATTGCTGCAGCTTGGTGTCAGTTGTTTCTTTGTCATCCCTGAAAACGTCAACAGTTTGTTTACAACAGATGCAGCACGATGTCCCGCTAAAATAGAGTCCTGCGTGTTTCAGCTCCGCAGTTAGCGAGGGCCGGCTGACGTTGACGTGTCAGTTTAACGCGCCAAAACGGCCCCATACTGACGTGCCAGTGTAACGCGCCAAAATGCCCCCATACTGACGTACCAGTGTAACGCGCCAAACTGACGGCCCCATACTGACGTGCTAGTGTAACGCGCCTAAACTGACGGCCCCATACTGACGTGCTAGTGTAACGCGCCAAAACTGACGGCCCCGTACTGACGTGCCAGTGTAACGCACCAAAACTGACGGCCCCATACTGACGTGCCAGTGTAACGCACCAAAACGGCCCCATACTGACGTGCCAGTGTAACGCGCCAAAACGGCTCCATGGCAACAAGCAACAGTCGGAAGTATTTTCCGCAATGCAAAAATGACTCCCAGTATCGCGCAAGGATCCCAGTCATGCAGACCACACTCCCACTGTGCGGAGAAACTCTGGACAAGGTTTTGTAAGAGTAAGTTTTGCACTGGCAAAAGACGCTCGAAATACTTTTCGCGTAATGCGGGGAAGAAGAAAAAAGGAGAAAGTCCATAGTGTTCTTCCCTTGGAAGTCAGTCTGGTGCGTTATGTCGGTGCTTGCAATGTCAACTTCTATGCAGTGACCACGCTCTTCGCGAATCAGTCGAAGTCGAAGCATACGTCCTGATGTGACACATGAAGGCACACTTAACAATAATAATAATAACAATAGCGGTCATTTCTGTGGCACCGTATCTCACGGGTATAGCAGCAGTTAAGAAGATTAGTAACAAACCATGTCGTTACTCTACGCACGCGGATTTTCTTTCCAAAATTATACAACATCAGTTTTGATGTAAACTACCGTCAGGCATACCTGATTTCCTTCACAGGGCAAACTTAATTCTGAAAAAGATCGTTATGGTCAGCAGCAGCAGCAGCAGCAGCAGAATCCCCAGCACTTAAGATGTCGACTAACCACCACCACAAGGAACAAAATAAAAATGAATGATAGGCTTTGGTGTAGAGATACATCAATGTAGCTACGGGTGTTCATAATGGGGCGCGGACAACTCCTTACTGAACTAATGCTCCCCCGGACATGAAGGTGGAGTAAATGAATACAAAATGCTGTCCCAGTTCTTAGATTCTCACACAGAGTTCAGGAGCTGTGTGAAAGTCGAAGTGGCCGTCCTGGGCTTTCCGTCCTAATGAGTCTTATGGCTTCTGTGGACGTAAAGCAACATTGAACCATGCTTAGGCATTGGTCACAGTTTGTCCATAATATGTCAACCGACATCCGAGGAAATGAAGCTCTACATCATCATCTTAGATTCTCAGCTTGCTTGTCTTCTGCCATTTTTTTTTTTAAACATTTTTTTGTTGCAACTGCACAATTACAAACCTATCGAGTTTTTGCCTGTCTTTCTCTGAAGTTAAAACACACACAGTTTGCACTTTAGAGAAGGACAGGCAAAAACTGTTGACTGTGAAAAAAAAAAAAAAAAACGGTTGACCTAGCGCGTCAGTCTTAAACACTACCAAGGAATCCAGTCTGGATCAGCCCAAGCAGCAGTCAACTATGACGTAATAGTTCGGCCCCACGACAAAAGCCCAGTTTGACATAACCTACCACCGCTCTTTGACCGCCATCGGCATTAACAAATCCCCAAAGCATGGGAAAATGTCCACACCAGCAAATGATCCGTGAAAGGCCGACCTTGCTTGGTCAGCGATGATTCATTCAACAGTGCAGCTCGTTGAGTCGTTGCACAAATACCGGAAGGCGGGGAGTGGAAGGCAGTGCCTATTCCACCTGCTGTTGTGTCTACATCTTAAACGGCAAAGACCTGAAAAGCCGTGGGCCGGTTTGGCCTAGCGGTAAGGCGCTAGGCCGGTAAGCAGAACAACCTCGTTCGATTCCTCTTCGGCTCTCCTTTCTCTTCAGAAGTTGTGGTTTATGGACACTGTGGCCCCCACAATTAATGAAACATTAAGTTGGCTTACAGCAGCACCACTTCCCATGCAGGAGTCATTCTGGTGGTGACAGTGTAGCGTTAGGTATAGTTTCTCTCTTCCCCAACTCCTAGGATATCGTACCCCGCCAGAACCTCTCCGGAGACAACTCGGCGTTAAACAAGTTTAACCAAACAATGGACGATACTGACTGGCCCTTCTTGCTGTTGTGTCCGCATCTTCAAAAGTAGAGACAGCAGAGAGCTGAATAGCTATCACACATCCGAGTGTCTGAAATGCTGGGCGTTTATGCCACTTGGGGGAAGGGGGGGGGAGAGCGTCCATTTTTAGGATGTACATTTGGTGGAGTTGTGTACCTTGTGGTTACTAACATGCCAGGTTAACGTAGGCGATTCAGGTCTCTGTTGTGTCTCTTTGCTATGCGTGTGACGGCTGCCCGGCACTGTAATTATTCCCTTTGTTGCTCTTGTCCTAACATTGTTTAAGATTTTAACAATTCATTCTGAGGCTGTGTGTATAAAATGTGAGCCCGACATCTGAGGACAGGAGCTGTGTGAAAGTCGATGTAGCCGTCCTGGGCTCCCCGTCCCTAATAAGCCGTATGGTTTCTGTGGACGTAAAGCAACATTGAATCATGAATCAGAAGGCTACCCAGAGCTCAGGAGCTGTGTGAAGGTCGAGGTGGCCGTCCTGGGCTTCCCGTCCCTAATAAGCCTGATGGTTTCTGTGGACGTAAAGCAACATTTCAACAAACCGAGGACATTAAAAGACAAGTCCAAGGTTAGGGGTGATTTTTGACACGATTTCCGTTAAAGCTCGCTGAGAACGATGATGTAGGTGAAACTGCGATCTGAGGGTTATAAATGCACGAAAAAAGGCATTTTCTGTCGTACCGAAAGCGTCGCCATGACGCCCAAATCACGTGACCATATGCCTACTACGTCACTCTGGGGAGTCGCTGCAAAATGGCCAACTCGAGCTCCGAAGACGAAACTGATACTTTGCCCGAGAGACCAACAAGGATACAGCCGTATCAGTTTGAGCCTGTCAGGCAGGATTTTGAAAGAGTACCGGAACAGCTTCGAAGCTCTTTCGTGTCAGCTTCGAAGCAAACCCCATGCGGTATTCCATGGGGTTTGCGAAATCGCACTTACTGAAGTGCTCGCTACACAAATGGGCGTGATGCGGCGCAGCAAGAAAGTCAGCTCGTTTGAATTGTATAAATTTAATGCACTTTCGCCTCACTGCGGGTCGATTGCACGGGAGCTCGTGCATTGTTATACCTGGGGTCGTCTGCGAATTGTTACAGTTCGCGGCAACACAGTAGGCCGGCATAGTTAACTTTTTTGTCGACACCACGCATACACAGTTTATTGAAGAATCTAAGATGGCAACCGCACTGACTCCCCAGACTGACGTCACTTCCGGGAAAGTCACATGACTGATGGAGAAGCCGAGACTAGTCTCGGCTAGCCTACAGAAAATAAAATCGATTAAAAACCCAATTAAACATTTTTTATATATATTTTATTTCATTAAATCTGAAACTAGTGACTCATTTGTCAGTCATTTCGATGGTCATTTTGCATACTTAAAAACCTTGGACTTTTTCTTTAAGCCCCAAGAGAAGAAGAAGCAGAGCTCAGGAGCTATGTGAAAGAAGGTGGACCTGGGCTTCCGTCCCTAACTGTCCGTACGATCTCTGTAGATGCGAAGCAACACTGACGAAGAAGAAGCTGAGCCAGTTTTGAGATCAAAAGACTGTCCGATGTTGAATGCAAATTGGTTCTGTCTTGTACCTGCACACCTTTGTCGCCGAGTGTGCCTGAAATGGACGAGGTGTCCCGGCCTCTGCTCCTCCAGCCCTTCCGTCTCTCACCGGTCTTCCAATGAAAATCCGCTCAAGATTCCAAAGCGAGACTTAGAAGTCCTTCGGGGAACTGTCTCTCAGTTTGATATCGCCGTCTGTGTTGAACTCACCGCTGGCCAGTCTCAGAAATGTGCCAGCATTGCCTCAAAACCAGCCGTATTCAATCCGGAAAACCGCGTTTCCTGTTTCGTTGTGTCAACAAGCAGTTACGATTCAACTTTGTATCAACTCTGTGGAAGAGACATTTGGCAACATGCGTTTGTTTGCTTGTTTGCTATGGTTTTGTTTTCTTTCTTCTTTTATGTTTTTTTTCTTTCTTCCCCCCCCGTTGTATCGGTATTATAAGCAGTCGTTCTTTCTTCTTCTACGGACTTCAGTGGGAGCGACAGTTTGACAAACGGCGTTTTTTCTTCTCATCTGTCAATAAACAATAGTCCTTCCTTCCTTCCACGAACCGTGTGGAAGAAACTGATAAATCACGTTGTTGCTTTTTTGTCGTATAAGTGACCTAAGATAGATCATTGGTTGGTTGTTGTTTGGTTGTTGTTGATTTGTGTGTTTTTTGTGTGTGTTTTTTGTGGGTTTTTTTTTGGGGGGGAGCTTTTTGTTGTTGTTTTTCGCCCCCCCCCCTCCCCACTCCTCCCCTCCACTGTATAAATAAGTGAGCAGCCATCGCTCCACGACCCACCCACCCCCGCGATAAAGGCAACCGACGAAAGAGCGCTTGGGGGCGGGCAGCATGTTGCGGAGAATGAGTCCGATAATAGGCAGGTAAAACAGTCCGCCCGGCGCAGGTGGCAGTGGATTGCCTACCTGTCGGTTCACTGCAGGTGACGAAGTCACAATCTCAGAGCGTCAGCGCACTTCAAACTGTGTGAGCGCTTTTGGGTCAGATGTTCGTGCTGGAAAATCGCTTGGTCTTAGCTCGTGCCCGAATTGTAACGCCCCAGCCAACGGCATTGGGTCATCTCAGGACGATCGCGTCGGGAAACAGCTACGTCGAGTCGTTGGAAGTGTTGCTTTACGTCCACAGAAACCGCAGGCTTATTAGGGACGGGAACCCAGGACGGCCACCTCGACTTTCACTCAGCTCCAGAGCTCTGGCACGCCGAATCAGCGTGCAAGACACGTTTTAGACACCGAGTTGCCTACAGGGGTGTAATGGCGGGGACCGAAATCCCCAAAGGATGAGCGCAGATAGGTTCTGTAATTTTCGTTACTGTCACCTGTGATCACCGGATTGAATTTTGAACTAAACTATCCACTGCTCGCCGTTGTGCAAATTGGTGTCAGCTCTTCGTCCAGGCAATTTGAATTTTAACATGAACATGACTGCCAGGCCAGTGCCACTGTCAAAAAAAGGCAAGTGATTGCCATTGAACTGACGGAAACGGTCGAGGGGGTTACAGCGCACGGGTAAAAAGCGTGCGCCATTCAGCCGGGGGTATTCATGCGATTTATAATACAGTCCCTTGGCAGACCAAATGTGTACTTTGCCCTTTTTGGAGCCACCCTGATAATGCGTGGAACAGTGAATTGCACACGGACTCCAACTCGGCTGAGTGCTGGTGGAGCGTAGAGAGGGGAAAACCGGAACACTTCTTGTGTTTTGTAACTTGTAGTAAGGTTATTTTTCCGTCGCCTTTAGGAAAGCCGCTGTGCGCGTGGGACGACTATCGCTGCTAGCTTTCTTCGAGGAAATTAACATGAACTGCCATCAATCCGTTTTACCGCAAGCAGATTTTCAAAGGAAACTGGACTCAACAAAATTAATGCGTGGTTCAAAAAACGACGTATTGTGTATGTTCTCATTTTGAGCATCTTATAATTATGTAAGTCTACTTGTTTGAAGCTTCAACAACTATTCTGTTCTGGCTACTTACTTTTCCATGAATAAAATTATGTGTAATCCCAAATACGACGTGGTTGTTAGACTTTATTGTTTGAAGGCACTGACCTTTTTAACACGTTTTGTCCAAGGGAATAGAGGGGATCAAACTAAAAGCCGCAACTGAAGGCTTTTCCTCCAGACTTCTCGTTGATTTTTTTGTGGTGGAATTTTATCAGTTCTTTAACACTGCCAGGCCCACGGTTAACGCTCTTCGGCGCCAGAAGTGGCTGCAGGAAGAGAAGCCGCAGCACGTAAAAGATCCCGGTCATTCTGCCAAAAGTGTACGTGGCAGGTTACAGCTAAAGGCGCGGGCATCCTGTGTAAGTGGTTTTGCATGAAGTGACGTGACATGGTGCATGATTGTATGGTTATACACAGAACGCGCCGAGACGGCACCAGTTTCACGTGGCACCAGCCATGTAATAACCAAACAACACCTTAAGTACACGACTTCGGTGGATATTCAAAACGCGCTATAAAAAGCCACAGTCATTCATTTAGAATCGCATGCGACAAAAGCGCAGAGATGTCTGCTCGAGGGCGGAGAATGGCGCTATACGAAAGCGATCATCAAACAAGCTGTGGAGCTGAGGGAGAAGCTTTGGGGCTGAGAGAAATATTTTTTATTGGCCCATTAAACTACAACTATTGAAGAGACCTGTGAGCCGCTGCAAGCAGCCAGTCATGTGCGTTGGTCCGCTTACCAGCCAAGGGGACACACTGCCATAAATACGATGACTGCAAGGAGTGTCGAGATGCGCAGTTCCTTCAGAGCTCAGGAGCTGTGTGAAAGTCGAGGTGGCCGTCCTGGGCTCCCGTCCCTAATAAACCTACTTCAACCAGCTTCAACTAGGCTGTGCCGAAGTGGAATCGAACCCGAAATTTACTGATTACCAGGCGAATGCTTTGCTACACGTACGATATGGCTGTATCTGCTCGTCGTTTCATCATGGACTGACCCCGCTTCCTCATATGGCTGTATTCATGAACCTGTAGATAGGTCCAAGGCTGTATCCATTCTGGGCTTAAACCGATATAAATCGGAGTACAACAATGCAATTGAATGTAGGCTATTTCAAACATCTTGTGTTATTTTCGTCGTCTGCGCGAGTGTTGAACTTAATCGTATTGAAGATTCTGACACACCTGGGGAGGGGAGTTCCTCCGGAGGTTAGCAAATTCTTCTGTTTGAACAGAGAGCGGAAAAAAGGAGTGCAACGCGCGCACACACAGACGCACGTCCTCTCGGATTCTCTCTCTGTCGCCCTGAGGTGACCCTGTGCAGTTGGCGGTGTAAGGCTAATAAAATGAAAAAATCCGAGAACTCTCTGTCTCTCTTTGTCGCCCCCCCCCCCCTCTCTCTCTCTCTTTCTCTCACACACACACACACACACACACACACACACACACACACACACACACACACACACACACACACACACACACACACACACACACACACACACACTCTGTCTGTCTGTCTCTCTCTGTGCCTTTCTGTGTGTGTGTGTGTGTGTGTGTGTGTGTGTGTGTGTGTGTGTGTGTCTCTCTCTCTCTCTCTCTCTGTCTCCCTGTCTCTGTCTCTCTCTCTCTCTCTGTTTCTCTGTCTCTCACTGTCTCTGTCTGTCTGTCGGTCTGCCTGCCTGTCTCTCTCTCTCTGACTAGTTGTTAGACAGGTTTTTGACTGAACCAAAACTACAATCCTTGTAAAATAAAGTTTTTGAGTTCGAGTTCTCTCTCTCTCTCTCTCTCTCTCTCTCTCTCTCTCTCTCTCTCTCTCTCTCTCTCCTTTTTGATTCCTGGCGTGCGCCCACCCACGCACATCAGTGTGTATTTTGTGCCACTTGTCGATGAAATACACATGGAAAAGGAGTCGTCGTTTTCAAATCGTTTAGTCGTAGCCTAAAAAATCTTCCACGGACAGTGACGATAACAAGTTTGCGTATGCGTACAACATAAGAAACACACACACACACACACACACGCACGCACGCACGCACGCACGCACGCACACACACACACACACCACACACACACACACACACACACAAACACACACACACACACACACACACACACACACACACACACACACACACACACACACACACACACACATGCACACACACCACGCCGCACACGCAAAACGAAAACTCCAACAACAAGAAACAAACAGAAATTACAATAAAAACCCGTACGGTACACGTCATGGTTTCGGTTTGGAGTTAAAAAGAACGCACCAATGCGGTCCAGTCATGGGGATTTTCATTAACGAGACCAGTGATTCATTCTGCTGTTCTCGTCGTCTCTGGTGAAGTGGCAATGAAAATAGCTGCAGCTCAGACTGGACACATTACACCTTTGTTTACTGTGGATAGACATGGCAAATTGGCTCGGTTTCTTAAGGGGAACGGGGTAATATTTATCGCTGATCGCTGGCTGACTCATGTGTCCCCTTTACTCGATCTTAGCCTCTGTTCTTATTGTGAGGAAATGCTCTTTGTACCTTCTTACAATAATCCCGTCCCGGTTATCAGATCCATGCAATTTCATTACTGTACTGTTAGTAACCCGGGAACCGGAGCAGACGACGCTTTTGTTTTGAAGCGCTGCATGTTGCGCAACGCCACATGGCCTTCACACAGCCGACCGGCAATAGCCGCCGGTGCGCGCCATTTTCAAATCTGTTTTCTCCCTTAATATTTTGACCGCTTGTTTGTTTACCTACTCTTTGTTGACCTAGTCCTTTTTATGCACTAAGCCATGTGTAATATAATTTGGCATCTTAGAATGTTTATTTAAATCTTATTTAGACGCAGGATCGAGCTTAATCAGTAGCCGATGCCTCTCTGGGTCTATTCTTTTTATAGCCGTCGTCTGCATGGCGCGTTCTCTGTTTAGTACTAGTGAACCGTTGTTTTGACTCGATTAAAGTAATTCTGTGTCGCTCAATGCTTTGTCGTATAGTATTTTGCTTAGCTGACTTCATGTTTAGTGTCTATTTTGGGTTGAAATTAACTTATCAAGTATTGTGTACTGTAGAAGCTAAGTTGTTTTCATAGACTACTTGGTATCACTATCAGCGCTGTTGCGACTAAAATAACGCGCCCCAGGCGAAAGTTTGAGTGTGTCTTGCTTCTCTTACAGAGCGTTGTATTGTAATTGTTATATACCGTTTTAACCGTGGGAGCGTGTTCTTTATTCTGATGTAAGTTTTAGTGACAGTTATATTTTGTACATGGTGTTAGTTGTGATTTAGTTGTACGAATCTGTTTATAGACAGGTGCAAGCCACGCTTCCCACTCTTGTTGTAAATAAAATAAGTCATGTGTGTACATTTTGTTTATACGGTTTAAAAGGTTGTAATTGTAGCTTTCATTTGATGTTTTTCATGTTTTAATTAGTTTAGTTATTGTTGAGGAAACTGTATTTGTGCGGGCCAAGGAAACACAATTGTCAGCCATTTTGTGGTCCAGAGGGCCGATTTCATTGTAGAGATAGCGTGTGTTCCTTGCGGCCCGCGCCGTTCTCTTATCTATGCGTGCGCGTGAGGTTTTTGGGTGTGTTGAGAAATTGTCTGCTGCTGAGTAAATAAAACCTGATTGCTGCCGTCCGCCTGCTGTGGTCTCTATTTTGACCGACTCCGCTGCCTGGGTCTCTGTCCTGTTCTACGCTCCACGCCACTCCATTACATTATTACTGCCAGGTGAATTTCCCAGCATGTACAATCAAAGGTAGACCTATTGTGTTCATTTAATGACATACATTGCATTTGCATGTGCGAGCGCCATCGCGAGCTTGTCTGTCTGTCTTTCTGTATGTGTGTGTGTGTGTGTGTGTGTGTGTGTGTGTGTGTGTGTGTGTGTGTGTGTGTGTGTGTGTGTGTGTGTGTGTGTGTGTTCTTTCAATATAATCATACACACAGTGCAACGTTACGCTTCTCGTCCAGTGGGGTAAGACAAAAAAGCAGTTCCACCTCACAGAGGTTGCTATCTGTTTTTATGATACCAAAATAAGCACACTGGATATCTGCAGTAGATGATCAGCCAGATCGAAACGCACGCACTACTGTTTTATTGATCTGATGTACATGGTTAGAATAATGATTTTCACCACACTCACACATCTTTTGTCTCTCTCTCTCTCATACACACACTCACACATCTTTTGTCTCTCTCTCTCATAAACATACTCGCATCTCTCTCTCTCTCTCTCTCTCTCTCTCTCTCTCTCTCTCTCTCTCTCTCTCTCTCTCTCTCTCTCTCTCTCTCTCTCTCACACACACACACACACACACTCACATCTTCTCTCTCTCTCTCTCTCTCTCTCTCTCTCTCTCTCTCTCTCTCTCTCTCTCTCTCACACACACACACACACACACACACAACACACACACACACATCTTCTGTCTCACACACACACACACACACACACACACACACACACGTTATCAAAACTGACACACTGGTACAATGTACAGGTTCTACGCCTTAAAACCAAAACCCAAACAAAAAGCAGTACCGTTAGTTACCAGCCCAGCGGGGATACCGCTGCATTTCTGAGAAATCCGGCTTGCCCCACAATGTAGTCGGGTTTCGGTGTAGCCGGCTACGTGTATTTGAACCGTATTATGCAGACGTCTGCACTCCATGGAATAGTTCCCGCGTGTAGCATGCAGGGACCGACGGATAATTGATTTTATACGCAAGTCAACCATGGTAATTATATCAGGCCGGAACACATTTTATCAGAAAACAGTATGCGTCAGGACACATCGACAAGTGGCAGATATTTAAAGACCTGGAATAATAGATAACAGCTTGTGAGCCGGTTTGGCCTAGCGGTAAGGCTGGCAAGTAGAAGGACCTCGGTTCGATTCCGGGTTGGCTTTCCTTTTTCATCAAAAGTTGTGATCTGTGGACACTGTCTTGTGACTTTGTCCCTTACAATTAATGAAACATTAAGATGGCTCTCGTCGCTACCGATCTTAATGCAGGAGTCATTCTGGTGGTGACAGTGTAGAGATAAGTATACAGTCTCCCTCTTCCCCCCACCTCCATACCCCCTTCCCCCCTTCTTCCCGTCCCTTATAAGCCTTATGGTTTCTGTGGACGTTTAGCGCCATGTTTACTTGCTTATCAGAACACATTATGCGTCAGGACACACCGACAAATGGCAGATAAAGACATGGAGTAACACAGAGCACCAGAGCTGTGTGAAAGTCGAGGTGGCCGTCCTGGGCTCCCCGTCCCTAATAGTCCTTATGCTCTGTGTAGACGTAAAGCAAGATCAGTCGAATAAGAGCCCACCTCAGACCAGCTGGAAATTCTTAGTGCTGCGTTGATAATAGTAACGAAAAAGGGGGCCACGAAAGGAAAAAAGAAACGGGGTGAAGAAATGAATGGATTCACACACTGGCATACATACACGCGCACACACCTTACGCACCCACGCGCAGACACACACACACCTACCTGAGTCACGCCCCCCCCCCCACCCCCGCCTCCCGCCCCCATGCACACACACATGCCTTGTTTACAAGTGGGTTGCTATATCTGAGGAGAGCACTGAATTCAAGTCACAAGAAGTTTAGTCATAAGACTTTATTTTGGGCGGCCGCCCAATGTGTCGGAAGAGGACGTCATCTTACTAGACCTTTCGT
>JABMCL010002055.1:1025000-1067500 GCA_018857735.1 Alviniconcha marisindica | reverse complement strand
GTCCCTCACCCTCCCCGTGGTCACTGCACCCACTTTCGCTACGCTGGAGGGCAGAGGCGTGACCTTTCTAACGTCGGTCAACCTGTGACGGTCGTCCTCGCGTGGGCTGTGTGTGTGTTGCCTGAATCGATATACCGCGTCTTCACTTTTTCTCTTCTTTTTGTTCTTTCTTCTTTAAATCCAGATATGTGGACTTATGATTTTTTGCTTGTGCACAGGTCTGTTGCAGTTGACACGCTACTTAAAGCCATCAATTATTATTATTATCATTATTATTATTACTGGTAACTAGGTGTGGAAATCATTTTTTTCTTAGTGGAGGGGGCGGGGGGCTGGCAGGAAAAAGATCAAAGCCCCGATAAAAAATAAACGATGGACCACCCAAAAATCCAAAACTGCCAGCTGTGCTATTGAGGACCCACAATGCCAACCCGGGTGTCCTGTCATACAGAGTGACTGTCGTCAGGGGCCGTGTCACGCTAGAGTGTTTGTCGTGGGGGGCAGTGTCACGCTTGTTTGGGGGCAGAAAGTCCGTGTCAACGGCGCAAATGACAGACACGAAGGACCGTGGTTTGGAGGTGTACGAACGAAATCCGTGATGAAGATTAGGTTGCGTTACGACAATTTTAGGCCTTGCTGCTTCGAAGGAAGTTCGGGTGGCCGCTTCGGAAGGCTGTATCTGCAGCAGGCACATTAGCACGTGAAATATTTGCCATTATCAGCACAGCCGTCGTCTTCACAACGATATCGCCAATCATCATCATCACCATTATCATCAACGTCCTTGTGTGGCTCCGCCGTCACTGTCAATCCTGTTGCAGGGGGCCCGGGGAAAAGATTGAGGAGACGGGGGCGGGGATGGTGGGGGGGGGGGGGGGGTTCAGGGTTCACAGTGACAGGTCGGGGGGACTGTTCAGCATACCGGCCGTAACTCACCTTCATTCAACCAGGCGAACTCTGACATTACAGAAGCGTCATTTGTTCCTGTCATTGCCAAGCGTCAATCAAGAACAGGGGCCGTATCACAGGCCGCCGAGACGCAAGGGAGGGACAGAGCTCAGGAGCTGTGTGAAAGTCGAGGTGGACGTCCGTCCTGGGCTCCCGTCCCTAATAAGCCTACGGTTTCTGTGGACGTAAAGCAACACTTCAACGTGGACGCTAACTCCAGTTACGACTGTGGGGCTACGCTAGATAGGCGGACGAGTGTAACTGCGTCAGCCCGCGAAATGTGCTGGGTGGTGATGTAGGGGTGTGGGTGGGTAGTTTATCAGCTGGTCAGTGCTCGGTACTAAATTGCTACGTTGGAGTGTCTCGTTTGCGTTTAGTGCGGCCCCCCGCCTGTGAATGAGAGATCTGAGAAGTGACCGCGGCGGTGTGTGTGTGTGGGTGGAAGGTTCGCCTGGCGGGTTAAGTCTGCTTCAAAGCATCGAAGCTATTTGACAGGGTGGGTCAGAATGATGAGGATTTTGTACACACGCGCTTGCACACACACACACACACACACACACTACACACTACACACACACACACACACACACACACTTGGGCCAATCACTCAACTCTGTAGGACAATAAAATAAATGTGAATCTTGTTTAACCGGACTGGGTGTAAAACACCAAGTTACTTTTTAAATGGAGAGGGAAGGGGGGAATTAAGAAACACTGACGTGAATGGGCAACAGTTTCTCAGTCGTAACCCGCACACAGTCTCTTCAGTAGTAACGCGCAGACAGTCTGTCACTAGTAACCCGCAGATAGTCTCTCAGTCGTGACCCGCACACAATCTCTCAGTCGTGACCCGCACACAGTCTCTCAGTCGTGACCCGCACACAATCTCTCAGTCGTAACCTGCACACAGTCATCGTAACCCGCACACAATCTCTCTATCGCAACCGGTACAGTCTCTCGGGCGTAACCCGTACACTTTCTCTCAGTGCTCTCGATAGTAAACCGAAATCGTCATCCCGTTGCAAAGATATGGCACCT
The DNA here is from genome assembly GCA_018857735.1 of Alviniconcha marisindica. Classification (NCBI taxonomy): domain Eukaryota; kingdom Metazoa; phylum Mollusca; class Gastropoda; family Provannidae; genus Alviniconcha; species Alviniconcha marisindica. Next base: position 1,065,514 of record JABMCL010002055.1, on the reverse strand, counting down.
CTTCAAAACGCAGGCTCAGGAGCTGTGTGAAAGTCGAGATGGCCGTCCTGGGCTCCCCGTCCCTAATAGTCCCTACGGTCTTTGTGGACGTAAAGCAACATTGAACTTGCCAAGACTCCTTTCTTCGACGTCCATGGACCGATTATCAGAATTACTCGGCTATCTGCGATTAGGCTGTGGTATGAGTAAGACGGCAAAACGCACGGTGACTGTGGCAAACGGGAGCACGATGGGCTTGGCATCCCTTCGACTTCTAATGAAGCATTCACTGACACGTGGTGACTGCCGTGGCTGGCAGTCCTCCCGCCATCACTCCCTGCAGTTCACCACAGGACAAAGTGGATTGGCCTCGCTGCGCTGTGGTACTGAGGTTCCGCCAGGGTTGCCTAGCGAAAAAATCGACATCCCGGACAAAAAATTCAAAATTTCTTTCGTGTGTGTGTGTGTGTGCGTGTGTGTTGACGAGGCTTTGTCGTATCTCTTGGGATCAATAGTTTAGTTTGGCTTCCTCCGTCATGAAGTGGCATCTCATGCTGTCGGCACTCCCGACAACACGCATGTACAAGGAAGGGGGGGGTGGGGTGAGGGTGGGAAACGAGGGCTGAGGAGAGGAATAAGGAGAAATAATAGAAAAGTCGTTGCAGCAGCATCAGAGCTTAGGAGCTGTGTGAAAGTCGAGGTGGCCGTCCTGGGCTCCCGTCCCCAATAAACCTACTGTTTCTGTGGACGTAAAGCAAGACTTCAACATCAGTAGTTGCAGAAGTATGAGCCGGCTTCGCCTAGCGGTAAGGCTGGCAAACTTCGGCTCTCCTTTCATCAAAAGCTGTTGTCTGTAAACGCCACGGCTTGTGACTTTGCATTAAAATGGCTCACATCGCTGCCCATCTTGATGCAGGAGTCATTCTGGTGGGGTCAGTGTAGCGGTAGGTATAGTCTCCCTCTTCACCTCCCCACGCCCCTCCTGTTGGGGTCTCGGTCCCCGCCTGCGAGTCACTCTTAGTTTAAACAAAAACGTGTGTTCAAGACAAAATAAAGGTACAGTGAATGGTTTTGGGCTCACCAACAAGCTTTCTGTTTCTAAACGGTGAGCTCATTTACATAATATATATAGCTGAAAGAAAGAAAAGCGAGTCACTCTTCGGAGACAACTCGGCGTTAAGCCAGTTTAACCAAACTGGCCCTAGAAGAACAAGTAGAACAGCAATAGTTGTGTCTTTCCTTTTTCTGGCACTTCGCAAACAAGTAACTAATTAATCAGGAATGGGATTTTAATGTCTAATCAAAGTGCGTTGTTGGTAACTGTATTTTAACATCCGGTCAACCGCTCAAGGTCACCTCGAGCTTAAGGTTGCACCAGGACGAAACACGGTATTCATAAGTGATTCATTGCTTTTTTAACGCCCAGTCAACTGCGTAGGGCTGGATAACAGGAAACTAGTAAAGTTGGCAAAATCCGAATGTCGGTATTAATAATGGTGAGCCAGTGTCTACATCAAAGGACTACGATCGGTCTTGAATAAACAGTAAAGTAATTCATTTTGATTTTTTGTTAACGCCCAGGCAGCCGCGTGTGTCAATTTCGGGCAAAACACAGTATAAAAATACCAAACGTTATTCAAAAAATGTTTTTGTGGAAATAATCCACATCCTGTGGTCACAGTGTGTTGTGTGCATATCTGTGTGTGTGTGTGTGTGTGTGTGTGTGTGTGTGTGTGTGTGTGTGTGTGTGTGTGTGTGTGTGTGTGTTTGCTTGCCAATGTGTGGTGGTCACATTGTGTTGCATATGTGCGTGCGTGCGTGTGACTGCATTGAAAGATCTGGCATCAAGTTAGTAACATTCGGGAACGGGACCCTGTCAGTGTGCCAAACCACTGTGCCACACCCCCACGCCAACGGGACGGCAGGCAGCTTCAGAGGACGCTTGCAGTCGCGGGACAGCAGCAGCACAGAAAGGACGGGACGCACAGCGGACACGGAGCTACGATCAATTACGTGTCTCGTCAACTGACGTGGAATTTCCACCAGCAGAGTCTACTCGACCCTTACGTGTCTCTATCATTACTGACAAATCATAGTCACTGAAGAATGCCCTGACCCCTTTTTTTTTTTTAATAAAAAAGAAGAAGAAGAAGAAACCCCGCAAACGAGATAGATGCAATATCACAGAAAGAAAAACTAGTGAGGTGCAAAAACAGAAGTGTTTTGCGAGTGAGTGGCGACAGAAGAAGAAAAGGTTTCAGTTTCTCCGCTTGATTGAGTTTCGTAGCGCACACCTAGCCAGGCCTCTTTCTCGTCTTGTGTGACTGTGAGAGAGACGGAGAGACGACGACCTACAGCTACACACACACAGCGACTCGGTGTAGTCGCGCGCCACTCTGAGTCCGACCCACGCCGTGACGTCACTGCACAGGTAGCGGACACGAACGGGGACGCCGGCAAAGCGGTTTTTCGGGAAGAGAAACTTGTGTTACACGTTCGTGATAAACATGGATAAAACCACGATTCTTCTGCTGTTCAGCTTGGCGAACATCTGCACAGGTAAGATGTGCCGTTTTGGCTTTTCGTCGACGCGGCGTACTGTGGCGAGAGCGATCGGTTTGGTTTGCAAGTGTCCGGTCCCAGCGCGGTTTTTCCACTCTGTCCGTGTCCCCAGCGCTGACACACTACTCGTGTAGAGCTAGGCACGCGGTTGACACACCGGCTGCCACTACGGCCCGAACCGAAAACTTTGCCATGTTTCTTGAAAACAGATTGAGTTGCTCTCCACCAATTAACTTCTTGTCATTGTGCGACATTGGTGGACATCGCAACGACCTTTTCTGACCCATCAACTTGTGTGTAACCTGATAGCTTTTGCTCAACCGTGGCGACATATTTAGCACCCTCGACTCAGAAACACCTGCCGATTGTATCGGCCATAACTAACCCTTCCGGTTTTAGGCGCGACAGGTTCGCTAGCCGGCATAGAAGCTTTCGTTTGTCTACCTTTCAACGCACGCTCCGGACTGCTGGCGTGTGCAACTTGATAACCCCAGTCTCGAAAGGCCTTGTGTGATAATTGTTCAGCTGTCCACATTGCATACCAATAACGATAAAGTCGTGGTTATTATTTTATTGCTCGGTTGACTATTGGAGTCGTAAACCGACCTGTAGGGAAACCACAGCGTCTGTTCAAAGTCGGCAACAGCAACAAAATTGTAGTCGTTTGACCTGGAAATGGTCTGCATGTTAGTTTGTTACAGGTGTACGGCAAGTGTATTAATTTGCTGTGTGTGTGTAGATCGGGGGGGGGGGGGGGGGGGGGTAGACCAACGGGTTATTTCTTTGTTTAAATTTTAATCTCTTATGAAATTTGAGGCCGTGGAAGTCTTCACAGATTAATCGAAAAAAGACATAAGTAGAGGCTCCCCAACGACAAGAACGTATTGATTGAATTTTAAGGTCAATTCATACACTGACATTTCCGGTCTCAGACAGACAGACCTCCACACATGAATACGTTTAAAAAATTGATACTGAGCTGTCAGTGTCACGCGGTTGGCTTTGTTAGTAGGTTTCATGTTCTGACGTAGAAGCTAATAATTATGATACAGTTTCCGTATGTGGTAACAACGACGTCGTTTTCTCCAGTGTTGGTTCTGATACAATTGTCCAAAATAATATGGAGACGTACTGCGTTCAGATACACCAGCTTCTTGGATTCCTGAGCGTGGGACAACGCCCCTTATTCGATCTCTGCCTCCTGCTCTTCTTTGATTTTTGCAGATCTCCGTTCTTCTTTTATTTCTGCATACTTCTTTGATTTTCTCCGACCTCTTCTTTGATCTGTTTAGACCTGTTCTTCCTCTTCTTTTGAGTTTTTCAGACCTCTTCTTTGATTTTCTTAGACCTCTTCCTCTTCTTTGAGTTTTTCAGACCTCTTCTTTGATCTTCTTAGACCTCTTCTTTGAGTTTTTCAGGCCTCTTCTTTGATCTTCTTATACCTCTTATTCTCTTCTTTGAGTTTTGCAGCTTTGGGCACCGAGTTGAGGTCTGATACTGAAAAAACAAAAGAACAACAACAAACAATTGCAATAGTTAGAACCAAAAATCTGTCTCAAAACTACTTGGGGGGAAGGGAGGTGGGCAACAATAGAGGATGTACATGAGACTAGCACGAACAGTAGACCATGCCGAACTTAATTATTACAGTGTGTGTGTGATTGACAACTGAGCTTTGCCGTCCAAAGAGAATACGGAGCTGTGTTCTTGCAAAGATGTAAGGTTTTGATGTCCCCCCCCCCCCCCCCCCCCCCCAAAGACCCTGATAATGATCTAACCCTGTGAGGTTGACTGGGTTCAAAGCACCATAACTACCCCCCCCCCCCCCACACACACACACACACATACCTCCCTCCCCTTCCGCACCCCGTCCCATCGTCCCCTTGCCTCCCTGCGGTGTGTGGGGACAAGGGTGAACAACTGCAGGTGTCATTCTAGCCGTGTGTGTCAGCGAGGTTTTGTTCCATGATATAACCGAGCTTTGCAAAGCCTTGCCGTGTCGTAACGCCAAACGCTTGCAATACAATCCCTTGAGTACACGAACAAGCGTCAAATGAACTACCATTGTGTACAGTGTCTAATATTGTAGCACGGCCCACCCGATGTACGCTCCATCACAGCGTGAACATTGTCCACGGTACGGGACTTGTGCTATCTCATTTTCTGCTAGCGTGGGGAGCGTTAATGAGGACGGAGGAATTCGGGGTGGGGGGTGGGTGGATGGGCGGGGGGAGACAATGGGAAAACTTGAAATAGTTTTTTCACGCTCTGTCAACCGTGAGGTCACACGCACACATACATAAACGCACGACACACACACACACACACACACACACACACACACACACACACACACACACACACACACACAACAAGAACCCCATATACACAAGAACGGAACATGTCCAGAGACTAATCCACAAGACTTTCACTTTGGCAGTTCTGGAAATGGTAGACTGATTTGGAGATCTAGACCTATTGAATTATAAGTAAGGCGATGGGGATATGGACGAGAAGATTCGTAATTCAGTGAATAGTTTCACTGACTAGAGCTACATTGAAAAATCAGAGAGCACTGTCGATGTGTAAGCTAATTTTTGGTGGAAGCAGCTACCGGGACTCGTAGTCGTATTCAAAGTAAAACACAAGGTCATAAGAGTACAGCGACAGTGAAAGGTGGGGAGAGGGGAAAGGAGTTTGATCTGAGTTGACCAGGTATATATTTATGAAGGGGGGGGGGGGGAGGCTGACAGGCGAAGTTGTATAAGCGCCTGTACCGGCTGTATAACTGCCCCCTCTCTTTCTGTGTAATTCACAATGCTGTACCAGTTGGCAATTTACAAAGCTCTATAGGCCCGTCTAACTCCATAGAAAAAGACAGCATGGTATTTGCCTTCATTGACATTCCGCATAGGGGACATACCCGACCTAAGGGCCTCCATGGAGAAATGCTGGTTAAACTTGTTTAACGCTGGATTGTCTCCGACGAGGTACTGGGCTCAAAGCACCAAGATCCCAGGCGGTGGGAGAAGAATGAGACTTTACCTAACGCTACACTGTCACCACCCGAATGACTCGTGCGTTTTGATGGGCATGGATGAGGACCATTTTAATGTTTCATAATTTGAGGTTTTGTAATTGTGAGGGGCAAAGTCACAAACAGAGGGTCCGTAAAACACAACTTTTGAAGGGTCAAGGAGCCGAAGCGGAATCAAACCGAGGCCCTCCTGCTTACCAGCCTAACGCCTTCTCGCTAAACCAAACAAGCTTGCGAGACTGATTTTTTTTGTCAGTTTAAGTAAGTAAACATGGTGCTTAACGTCCGCAGAAACCATGAGGCTTATTAGGGACGGGGGAAGGGGGTATAGAGGTGGGGGGGGGGGAGAGGGAGATTATATACCTATCGCTACACTGTCACCACCAGAATGGTGGGCAGCGATGAGATCCATTTTAATGTTTCATCATTGTGAGGGACAAAGTCACAAGACAGTGTCCAGAGACCACAACTTTTGAAGAGAAAGGAGAGCCGAAGCAGGTACGAACCGAAGTCCCTCTGCTTACCAGCCTAATGCCTTACCGCTAGGCCAAACCGGCTCACAACTGTCAATTTAAACCAAGGCCCGTTTATGTGGGCCAATCCGTGTCAGCCCACGCACTGCCTGTCGACGACGCTTCTCGCCGTAGGCTCGGTGTTCTGATCGTACTGTACCCCCTTCTTACTGCACTCCCCAAGTCCCCGGCCAGATAATACAGTGCGTAGGGTCCCAGTCCCAACCCAGCCAGCGTGAATTAATAATGTCATTGACATACCTTTCGTCGGTTGCCGAGTAAGACCTAATAGCTTTTTTCTTTTCCTTTTTTGTTTTGAGCCGGGCCGACGAGAATTTTGAAGACCTTTTTGCGGTCGTCTTTTCTTTTCCTTTGTTGTTGTTTGCTTTGAGCCGAGCTGTCGAGAATTTTGAAGACCTCTTTAGGCTAATTTATCTTTTCTACTTCTGTGAATGTCTCTTCCTCTTACAGGTCTAGGTAATACCGTTACGGAACAATTCTCGTAACATTTGTGTAGAAAAACCGCACACAGTCACTTTGCTCGGGAAGCCAATTCGAGATAATTTATAAACACGTAAGTTGTATTACGTTCTTTTACGTAAAACACATTAGTCTGCAACCGCTAAACTTGTGACGTCCCTGTAATAATTATTATGCCAGACCCAGTAATGGGGGGGGGGGGGGGGGGGGGGTCACACACTTCACGTAAAAAAAACACAAACAGAAAATAGTTGCAACTAACGTTTGCTTCGCAAACAAAATATATACCGCGGTAATCGTGAATCGAACATACGGTCCTCATGGGCTCATAGTCGTATGTACGGTTATGGATATGCCGCAGTAAAACTGCTGAATGTTTTAGTTTAAAACCTGTTTTTGTCGGGAGGTTGTGTGTGTGTGTGTGTGCGCGCGCGCGTGTGTTTCAAAATTAGAAACTGAGTCAAGAGGTTTTTATCGTCGGTGGTCGCCCACGCGAGTTCGATCCGCTGCGACGCAAGTAGCCTACGTACCCTAGCTATGCGGTCGGTGTATCAATATCACTTGCCCAGTACTTATGTGCCCTACTCGGATGACTTGGTGCTCAGAAAACCGAGTTTCTTACTGGTCCGTACTTGTGCAGTTGTATATATATATATCTTTTACTTACCGGTCCGTACTAGTGCAGTTATATGTATTACTTACTGGTCCGTGCTAGTGCAGTTGTGTATTTTACTTACTGGTCCGTACTAATGCAGTTGTATATTTTACTTAACCGTGCGTACTAATGCAGTTGAATATTTTACTTACTGGTCCGTATTTAGTGCAGTTGACTATTTTACTTACTGGTCCGTACTAGTGTTCGCCCAGATATAACCGTAATGGTTTACTGGGCGTAAAACACCAAGTTACTTACTCTGTGCAGTTATATTTTATTATATATATATATATATATTTTACTTACTGCTCTCTGCTTGTGCGGTTGGGCAGACAAAAACGGTTTGCTGGGAGTGTGGTAGCTTCAGGGATTAATCGCCAGAAGGCATTTCAGTAAGGCTAAAAACTGGGCCACAAAGGAAATTGGGTGATACATTTTTGAGAGTGGTGGGATTTAGGGGCCATCTCAGAAGCAGGTAGCGGGAAGTTACATTAACATTAATATATAATATATGTATACAGTCACGAACTGGCGCTGTAGATGCGTTCAGGCACAGCACCGTCCCACGCTGCACTTCCCCCCGCCCCAAACTCCCCCCCCCCCCAAAAAAAAACCCTCCCTCCCTCCCCACCCCCACGTGTATCAGTGCGGCACGCATGCACCGACGCTGTACACACGCACACTACATACCAGACTACAGTGACGGGCGCTTGCGCGCGCACGCACACACACACACACACACACACACACACACACACACACACACACACACACACACACACACACACACGGTGATGCACACCAACGCGCACATGCGTTTTTGCACGCAATCGCGTGCACTCGCATACGCCGCCACACGCACGCATACATTGGCGCCTTACAGTGTGTAAGATAGGTACACACGCGGGAGCACCACCCTGTGGACGTTACACACACACGCACTCTCTCTCTCTCTCTCTCTCTCTCTCTCTCTCTCTCTCCTCTCTCTCCTCTCTCTCTCTCTCTCACTCACACACACACACACACACAACACACACACACACACACACACACACACACACACACACACACACACACTGACACACAAACATATCCGTACAGTACAACCCACCCACACACGTCTTTCTCTGTCTCTCTCTATCTCTCTCTCCCCCCCCCCCTTTCTCTCTCGCTCACACGCACGCACACATACAGATTGTCACACGCACACATAAACACTGACACACACACACACACACACACACACACACACACACACACACACACACACACACACACACACATCCTACACACACCACCACACACATCCGTACGTCCCTCCGCACGCGTTGTCTGTCTGTCTCTGTCTGCTGTCTGTCTTCTGTCTGTCTGTCTCTCTCTCTCTCTCTCTCTCTTCTCTCTCTCTCTCTCTCTCTCTCTCTCTCTCTCTCTCTCTCTCTCTCTCTCTCTCTCTCTCTCTCTCTCTCTCACACACACACACACACACACACACACACAGTGGCTCAGTCCGACTGGCAGAATATAGCCTACGTTGAAGCTTTGTGTTTTTGTTGTTAACTGTTATCACTTACCGATACCATAGCATTCTTTTGTTAAAGTTCTGTCATCGGATACCGAGACCATAGCATTCTTTTGTTAAAGTTCTATCATATGATACCGATACCGTAGCATTCGAATAGGGTGAGAATCGATCGGGTCAGTAACTTTATAATGTGGGTGAGAATCATCGGGTCAGTAACTTTATAATGTGGGTGAGAATCATCGGGTCAGTAACTTTATAATGTGGGTGAGAATCATCGGGTCAGTAACTTCAATAAAGTGGGTGAGAATCGATCCGGTCAGTAACTTCTACAAAATGACTGACGCAACTATACAGGATCAGGGGTATGTTAAGAAAGGAAAGAAACAAGATGTATGTGTGGAACTGTCGCGTCATCGTTTTCGACCGAAACTAACACCCAAACAGGTCAAACGGGCGGCAGCGGTCGCACACACACTTGTCAGTCACTGAGGGGAGATTGACTTACATCAGACTCTCGTCAGTCTCCCTTCCCTCAGTGACTGACATCAGACTGTCTCAGTCCCCCCTCAGTGACTGACATCAGACTCTCGTCAATCTCCCTCCCCACAGTGACTGACATCAGACTCTCGTCAGTCTCCCGCCTCTAGGGTACCTTCCGGAGACAGCTCGGCGTTAAAGAAGTTGAAGGAAAGAACAAAGCGTCGTAATGGAATGGTTGAGCGTTATTCCGGCAGCCGAAGGAAGGCGACCCATCAGATTGTCGTCATTGTCGAGTCAGTCTCCCCTCCGTGACCGACATCAGGCTCGAGTCATTCTCTCCTCAGTGATTGACACCAGACTCTCGTCAATCTCTCAGTGACTGACATCAGACTATCGTCAGTTTAGTGACTGACATCAGACTCTCGTCTATCTCCCCCCAGTGACTGACATCAGACCGTCGTCAATCTCCCCTCGGTGACTGTCGTCTGTCTCCCCTCAGTTTCCCATCTGTAACTGACATCAGACTGCCGTCGATCTCCCCTCAGTAAATGACAGACTATCGTCAATCTTCTCCCAGTGACTGACATCAGACTCTCGTCAATCTTCCCTCAGTGACTGACATCAGACTCTCGCCAGTCTCCCCTCAGTGACTGACATCAGACTATCGTCGATCTTCCCTCAGTAACTGACATCAGACTCTCGTCAATCTCTCCCCCCCAGTGACTGACATCAGACTCTCGTCAATCTTCCCTCAGTGACTGACATCAGACTCTCGTCAATCTCCCTCCCCTCAGTGACTGACATCAGACTCTCGTCAATCTCCCTCCCCACAGTGACTGACATCAGACTCACGTCAATCGCCCTACCCACAGTGACTGACGTCAAACTCTCGTCAATCTCCCTCCCCTTAGTGACTGACATCACACTCTCGTCAGTCTCCCTCCCCACAGTGACTGACACCAAACTCTCGTCAATCTCCCTCCCCTTAGTGACTGACATCAGACTCTCGCCAATCTTATTCCCCACAGTGACTGACATCAAACTCTCGTCAATCTCCCTCCCCTTAGTGACTGACATCAGACTCTCGCCAATCTCCCTCCCCTTAGTGACTGACATCAAACTCTCGTCAATCTCCCTCCCCACAGTGACTGACATCAGACTCTCGTCAATCTCCCTCCCCTTAGTGACTGACATCAAACTCTCGTCAATCTCCCTCCCCACAGTGACTGACATCAGACTCTCGTCAATCTCCCTCCCCACAGTGTCTGACATCAAACTCTCGTCAATCTCCCTCCAACAGTGACTGACATCAGACTGTCTCAGTCTCCCCAGAATGACTGACATCAGACTGTCTCAGTCTCCCCACAATGGCTGACATCAGACTGTCTCAGTCTCCCCTCAATGACTGACCTCAGACTCTCGTCAATCTCCCTCCCCTCAGTGACTGTCATCAGACTCTTGTCAATCTCGCTCCCCTCAGTGACTGACATTAAACTCTCGTCAATCTCCCTCCCCTCGGTGACTGACATCAGACTGTCTCAGTCTTCCCACAATGACTGACATCAAACTGTCACAGTCTCCCCACAGTGACTGACATCAAACTCTCGTCAATCTCCTTCCCCACAGTGACTGACATCAAACTCTCGTCAATCTCCCTCCCCACAGTGACTGACATCAAACTCTCGTCAATCTCCTTCCCCACAGTGACTGACACAAAACTCTCGTCAGTCTCCCTCCCCACAGTGACTGACATCAAACTCTCGTCAATCTCCCTCCCCACAGTGACTGACATCAAACTCCCTCCCCACAATGACTGACATCAAACTCTCGTCAGTCTCCCTCCCCACAGTGACTGACATCAAACTCTCGTCAATCTCCCTCCCCACAGTGACTGACACAAAACTCTCGTCAGTCTCCCTCCCCACAGTGACTGACATCAAACTCTCGTCAATCTCCCTCCCCACAGTGACTGACATTACTGGCGAGGCTGTGTGGGGCGGACGCGGAACGCGAAGCTCAATCTGTCCACTGGAAAAATGACTCCACTCTAAACGCTGCGGCCTTGAACCGCGGAGTTGCTGGGACAGAGAGAGGCGGAGAATGTTACTGTGGTTATTACCACTCCCGGCGGTGTTGGCCTTTCTGTAGCCAAGCCAAGCGGATGCCGTGTGAGGCCGAATCGAAACCAGACCGCAATGGTAATGGATCACCTCCATCAGCCCCATTCACTCCTTTGAATTAATTAATGCGTGTTCGCGGGGGCGTAAAATGCCAGGTCGCTAAAAAAAAGAAAAAAAAAGGTCTTCTTTTCTGATTAGCTATAAATCGATTAGGCCTTTTGGAACCTAGTTCGGTTCAGGTCTGTATTCTGAATCCCTCCGAACTTTATTTCCATATCGCAGCGTCGAGTGTGAGTGTGACCTGTCACGTATGGTTGTGTAAACATGTGATGGAAGGTTATATAGTTTGAGGATGTACAGGTCTCTGATGGAGTTTACGTATTGTTTGAGGGTGTTCTTCTGATGGAATTTATGTACGTTGCATTTACTCGCATGCCAGGTGAGCGTTACCGTAAGAGACTCAGGTCTTTGTTGTTGTGTTTATATGTGTGTTGTCTTTCGAGCCGTTGTTTGTTGACACGACGGAAGATTTAACAGGGGGAAAAAAAACCCACACAAAACTGATACTATGACAGCACAACGCAAAAAGGGTAACACCGCAAAAAGGGTAACACTTGTTTAAAGCTTTGTCCAATAAGAATTTAATACATATGTTTACTGGCTTACGGGCTTTGTCCAATAAGAATTTAATACATATGTTTACTGGCTTACGGGCTTTCAGAAGTTGCAGAAAGAAAGGAAAAATCTCCGCTGAAGTGGTACTACGTGAAAAAAGGCCATTGAGGGGGCACTACATTCTGGAGAGCCTGTCGTAAAATTCTCATCAGTAGACAGTATGAGCTACTGGGGACAAGAGTGGGGGCATTATTGTCGATAGTCTGTCCCCGGAAGTGGGGGATAAAATCTATTTTTATCTCAGATATTTTTATTATAGCTCGTGACACACATTCGTCCAGACTCTGCGCTGCGTTCTTTCCGAACTAGTTTGGTTAACTTCCAGTCACAAACGACACGAAACGTCATTTGATTATCTTTTCCTATCTCCTGTCGCGTTTTCTACCTAGTCCTCTTGCTCGTTCTGTCTTGTCATTTTGTGCTAATAGTCCATTCTCCTGTCTCCCCCCCCCCTCCAGAATAGGCTTTTAATGGCTTTTGTTGAGCAGCTAGGAGATGATAGTAGGTGGTATGTGCAGCTTGAGACTGTATGGCACTGGTATTTGCCATTTCCGGCATTTGCAGTTATGTGACGTTTTTGTTTGTTTGTTTGTTTCTTTCTTTTGTGTTTTCTGTCCATGCCTTTTTATATTTTTATTTAATCTCGTATCGATAAATTAGACGGAATGGACGACGATACCAACATATCCTAGCCGTATGTACTCTTTTAACAGGGGTAGTATTGAAGGGACTAACTCTTCGAAAATTTGTGTTTTGATGTTTGTGTATGTATGTTTTGTTACATGTTTACATAAAGATTGGTTTTATGGATTGACTTGAGAAAATGTTTGTATCCACACGAGAAGAGTTTTGACATGTGAATTTGCTTATGACAAGAGTTTGATTGTTCTGAGGTGACCCTGTAACGTTAAAATATAGTTACTAGCTACTGAAGAAAATGCCCGTTTTACATTCTTCTCTCCGGAGTTGGTAGCGGTGTCGATTCGAACGAAAAACCAAAACAGTGTTAATTTCTCAGTTATTGTGGCAGCCATTGTTAATGTCTTATTACCAGGGTCAGCCGACAGTAAGATAACGGTCTAGATTACAGGGAAACTCAAAGAATTCGATCGGCTGACCTCAGCTTTGCAAACCGCAAATGACCCGACGCGAATCAGGTTCAGGTCAGCGGGAACTGTTCGAAATGACATTCGTATACAATCGGTAGGAGACCGATTCGGGCTTGGAACACAACGGAATTGTTAATCTTACGCTGATTCATAAGTGTGTCGACTCGGTATGCAAGCACATCGGCACAGCTGCATCGGCTCTCTCTCTCTCTCTGTCACACACACACACACACACACACACACACACACACACACACACACACACACACACACACACACACACACACACACAAAAAAAAAAGTGCACGACTCGCACGCAGTCACAGTCTCGTTATCTACCCCCCATCCCCCCCTCCCCCCCTTCTCTCTCTCTCTCTTTCACACGCACACACACGCTCGCGTGTCGACAAACAAAGAGCCTGGGCCTGATGATTGGCTGCATCGATACAAGAGAACGTAATCAGAGCGTGTGTATTTTGTGTAACAAGATTCTGTTCTTGCTACTCTTTGCCGCAGGGCTTTTTTGCATAAATACCGTACTATATTTCACACAGAATTGTGTACAGGCGGCTACAAATTTGACCGATCTGTAAATGGGTCAACAACACAAGACAAACACTGTGCGGTTGACAGGACGCTCGAATCCAAAAACCTAACAGCGAAAGGGAAGCTGTGAATCACACGGGCTTCTCAGGCCGATCTGTTCGAGTCAGCAGTAAAACAGACACGTGTCCAAAAATGTTCTCATATTGACAGGTGGGCCAAGCCGTCAAAAACCTGCGTCATGTGTGCTGTTGTGTACAGCCCGATAAAAACGACTACGAGTCTGCTTGTCGGCTGGTACCAATCAATGTAATTTTACCACAGAGTATTTTCTGCTCGTCGGAGTTCGTCCGCTTTGGTTGCTGTCCTTTGCAGCAAATCATTGTCTTCCATTCCAGGAACGTACTTGATCAATGAAAACAAAGGTCTGTCAGCATTTGATACTTTCTAAATTGCAGCACGGAGCTAGATTATGCTGGTTTCTGGGTAAGATGACGAAGAAAGTGACCTTTCGTGTGAGGTGACGTAGAAAGTGACTTGGGTATGAGATGACGAAAAAAGTGATTTGCTGTGAGAGATGACGAAGAAAAGTACTCTATGTGTGAGCTGACGAAGTGACTTGCATGAGTGAGATGACGAAGTGGTATGCATGGGTGAGTTGACAAAGTGAATTGCTGGGTGATGTGACAAAATGGCTTGATGTGTGGGATGACAAAGTGGTATTCATGGGTGGGTTGACACACTGACTAGCTGGATCTGGGAGAGGACGAGATGACAAAGTGACTTGCTTAAGGAGATGACAAATTGACTTGCTTGAGGAGATGACAAAGTGATTTGCTTGAGGAGATGACAAAGTGATTTTCTGGGTGAGATGACAAAAAAAGTGGCTGAATGTTTTATGTAACCATGCGATAACAAAACTGGAACAGCAGGATGGCTAGTCTTTTGAGACGCTTTGAAATGGTAATGTGGCGACTAATTGAAAATGGTGACCGGTCTTTCTACGACAACTTGAAACTATTCACTCTAGTTTTAGAGGCCAGTTTTAGAGGCCTCTGCATTCAATTGAAGCAAGTTACATACACATTAACTCCAGCCCATGGCTAGTTAGAGTAGATGCCCTTAGTTTTCCAGGTAAGGTGTGGATAAGAAATATAGTAATACTCGGTATCCTTCAGACTCAGAATTCGCAGATGGGATTCGCACTTTGGACAGTTCTGGCTGGCTTTTCCGTTCATCGGTATGAATAGAAAATAATTTACCGTCCATCATGATCCCACCCCCACCCGCCCCCAACCACCGCCCACACCAACCAACCAAATGAAGTATGTTGGAACAAAACCGACACCGTCATCGTCATGTATCTCCACCACCACCCCGCTCCTCCATGATTTTAAAGATTGTTGCTCGAACTTCAGGGAACAATATGAAGGCACTCATATAGGTCAGGTCAACGTTGCATTGTCACAACTCACACTGACATCACTTCTGTGACCCCGTACTGCAGTCTGTGAACTGGAAACAGTGATAGTGAGAAATATGTGTGTGAGGGGGTAGGGGGGGAGGGGGGGGGGGGAGATTGCTTAATAATGTTTCAAGCTGAGAGCCCATTGCGTAAGGAACAAAGCTGGGTCCAATGACCTGCACACGACAGGCCTGGGACACGTGTTCTCAGTGTCATGGATAATCATGTGTTATTAAACAAACCTGAAAATCCGAGAAGACACTGTCTGGTCATACATTTAGCACCGTGTTTCAAACGCACGTTGCCTTGTTAAACAATGCGCAGTACGTGATGTCCGAAATATGACCGTTTCTGTCTTGACGCTCTCCATGATGGTCCATCCACACCTTCTTCGTTTACGTTTTGCTAGGTTTGGGAGATATGACAAAGTGACTTGCACAGAAACCGTCAGGCTTATTAGGGACGGGGAGCCCAGGACGGCCACCTCGACTTTCACACAGCTCCTGAGCTTTGACCTTCCTGCTGCTGTTGCGTTGCTTAATGTCCTCGGATGTTGGTTGACATATTAGGGACAAGCTGAGACCAATGCCGAAGCATGGTTCAGTATTGCATTACGTCCACGGGAACCATAAGGCTCGTTAGGACGGAAAGCCTAGGACGGCCACCACGACTTTCACACAGCTCCTGAGCTTTGACCTTCCCTTGGTCGGTCTCCCTTTATAGTGTCCTATGATCCGTAATGGGTTTCGTGGATACAAGCTAACCCCCCCCCCCCCCCCCCCCCGCCGCTCAAACCCCAGAGCTATCAAGGGTTCCCTGTAATCGCTAATGCAGCCTGGTGTAAGTTAAATGAAGAAGGTTTAGGAAGGCAAATATTAGGCAGAACACCCGTCCCTAATAGACCGTATCAGTGGTCACTGTGAACGTTACCACCCCACCCCCCCTCCACACACACACAAATGAGGAGAAAGGTAAATGGAAGGGGAATTGAACCACGGATCGCCTGATTACCAGCCGGGCTTCTTACCACCAGGCCAAACCGGCCCACACTGGTCGCACGAGCTCACGTTTCTCCTGATTCTGCACCAGAAAGGACGCACAAAACGTAACACATATAGGCTACAGGGTTCGCGTTGACAACCCCCCCAGAATTTTACCGATAAATATCTAATATATATATATATATATATATATATATATATATATATATATATATATATATACCGGAAACAAATGAGCAGTCAGTCAGACGTACCGGTTGTATAACCGGTTCTTGAACACAAAAACAAACAAAACGTAGCTCAGTGAAAGGAAGCGTGTTAAATGTGTGTGTGTGTGTGTGTGTGTGTGTGTGTGTGTGTGTGTGTGTGTGTGTGTGTGTGTGTGTGTGTGTGTTTTCTAGATAGGGAAGGGAGCAGGGTGTTTGCAGTACAGCTTAATTAATAGTATGGACGGCCGTGTATCTGACAGGTTACAGTGACTATCTGACCGGTTTCCATGAACCACTTTCGCCACCTTATAGACGTCACACCGATTTGAAAAGTGTGTGTGTGTGTGTGTGTGTGTGTGTGTGTGTGTGTGTGTGTGTGTGTGTGTTTAATCATCTGTCAGATATACACGTGAGTCAGTCCCATGATCCGATCGCCTTCCATCGTCCCTTAACATCTTTTCTTCATTGTTTTCTTAGAAATCAGATATCTCACTGTCCAATTGTTGCTTGAAAAACGAAACACACTCAAAAAATCTCCGACATTTTGCAACAACAATAAAAACAAAACAACAACGGACACACAAACTACCCCCCCCCCCCCCCCCCCCAAGTTGCATCCTTTTTAACTTTGAGCGTGTTTTGATTCCACCTTCAGGGCTGGACATCGGGATCTTCGGAGAACGCGACTACCAGGTGAAGGCCGGGACATCGTTGTCCTTCACCTGCCACGTGGACCAGGGTCTGGCCGTCATCCTCAACTACAAGCTGGAATGGATCCACGTGTCTCTCGCAGACCCCCAGAATCTCGTGGAGACCGTGCTGACCTCGCAGCAGACCCTGCAGGACACCGCCTCGCCCGATGACTACGCTGTGAACGTCGCCTACGACGCCAACAATTTGAACATCTCCTTGACGGTCAAAAAGGGTGAGAACAGTCGCGTGACAGCGTGGGTTTGGTTGGATGCCTGCGCAGGGTTTCTAAGGCCTTTGGCATGGACCTATATATGTGTGTGCGTAGATATAGGTCCATGCCTTTGATGTGCGTTGGACGCAGGTTTTGGGGAAATTATCTGCTGTTTTTGAAGGCCTTTTTCTTCGTCGTTTTTATTTAGTCTTTTCACATTAGTGATATTAGACTGATCTTGCAAAAGTCCGTGAAAATCCAACAATTCAAGTGAAGTTTTGAGGAAAATTGGCAGCCATTCTTCAATGCCTTGAAAGACCTGGTGTAAGGCCTTGAAAGAACTTGAAAAATTAATAATTCAACTGAAGCTTTGGGAAAAAAATAATCTGCCATTTATTTTTAAATAATTCATCTGAGGGTTTTTTGGAAGTGTGTAAGTTTTGACTACTAGTAAGCCAATAGTTCCTGACTTTAAAAATGACGATACTTGCATCTGAACCATGAAATACATTGTATAATTGGTATACATGAATCACATTGTTGAATTTAGTATAGTCTGGTAACTTTGAAAAAAATAGTTTTGGAAAGTTAATGAACAAATTGTAATTTTGGAGTGAAATGTTTGTAGGAACCCTGCTGCGTATGTAACAGCGGGGGGGGGGGGGGGGGGGTCCAGTTGTCGGCATGGGGAAGTTTTTTGTTTGTTTTTTGTTTTGTTTGAGGGCGGGTGGTGGTGGTAAGATGATTGGTTGTAGAGTATGGTTAAAATACCTACATGTGTAGCCTGGGAACTTCCAAGCATGTGCGTGATTCATCTCGAATGCTGAACGAGGGGAGGACAAATGATCCACGTGCAGCTGTTTTTATAGTTGGTTTATCATGTAATGCACTTTTTTACTGTTGGTTGTTTCCGTGTGGTGCAGTGCGTACTTTTACTGTTGAGTAATTCCGTGTGGTGCTGTGTGTACCTATACTGTTGAGTGTTTCTGTGTGGTACAGTGCGTCGTTTTACTGTTGAGTATTTTCGTGTGGTGCAGTGCGTAGTTTTACTGTTGAATGTTTCCGTGTGGTGCAGTGCGTACTGTTGCTGTTGGGTGTTTCCGTGTGGTGCAGTGCGTACTGTTGCTGTTGGGTGTTTCCGTGTGGTGCAGTGCGTACTGTTGCTGTTGGGTGTTTCCGTGTGGTGTAGTGCGTACTTTTACTTTTGAATATTTCCGTGTGTTCCATACGTCTTTTTATTGCTATTGTTTCCATGTTGCAGTGGAAGATGCAACTGACGGCAAGTTCGTGTGTCGGGCGTCACCCCTCTCTGGCAGTGACGCGGAGACGCTGAACGACGAAATAGACGTCGTAGTCGTCAGTGAGTTGGCCTTTCTTCTCCTTCTTCTTCGTCCTGGTCCGGAGGTGACCCAGTGCGGTTGACGGGACGTTAAAATCAAAATCCTAGATCTGACGGTGCTGTCTCTCCCATCTCCCCCCTGACAATACCGGCGCGGTCAACAGAGCGTTAAAAACTTAGTAATCAGGTTAATTAACAGTCTTCCTTCTGCTTGTTGAATTTGCAGTGGAACCCGCATGAGAGTTCAGTTTTTCCCTTCGATTAATATCAACAGGGTTCTCTCTGCGTCGGACTAATGGGGTTTTCCCCCGGATACTCCGGTTTTCTCATTTATCCCCAAGGATGTTTGGAAACTGTATGCTTTTTCTTCCATTTCCAAGGTCGGACTCCTCTTTTTAATCCATTCGTATTCCAAAGCTCAGCTTCCTCCGCCCGCTTCTCTCTTCTCAACCGTGCAGGGTCACATCAGGACGCATCGCACATTCAGAGTTACTTAACACAAGGTCCAAATGCAAGTGTCCAAAACACAAGTTATAGTTGACTAGATGCTGCAAGAGTACCATTTCTCCATCCATCCCTTTGCGTTATAGTTGACTGGACACCGCAAGGGTGCCTTTCCCCCGTCAACCCCTCAGTTTGTCGTGCA
The DNA here is from genome assembly GCA_018857735.1 of Alviniconcha marisindica. Lineage (NCBI taxonomy): Eukaryota > Metazoa > Mollusca > Gastropoda > Provannidae > Alviniconcha > Alviniconcha marisindica. Next base: position 1,046,276 of record JABMCL010002055.1, on the reverse strand, counting down.
GACATCCATCGAGCTGACGTTCGAGACTTAATTTGGGGGTGTCCAAACGTTACAATTTACTAGACACAGCAAGGGTACCATTTCCCCTTCCCTCCCCCCCCCCCCCTCTCTGTGTTTCAATTGATGCTGCAAGGGTACATTGACAGAGCATGGGTACCATTCCCCCTTCCCTCCCTCCCTCTCTGTGTTACAATTGACACAGCATGGGTACCACCCCCCCCCCCCCTCTCTGTGTTACAGTGGACACTGCAAGGTACCGTTTCCTTTTCCTTCCCTCCCTCTCTGTGTTACAATTGACACTGCATGGGTACCATTTCCCCCTCCCTCCCTCTCTTGTGTTTCAGTTGACACTGCAACGGTACCATTTCCCCCTCCCTCGATCTCTGTGTGACAATTGACACAGCAACGGCACCATTTGCCTATCCCTCCCTCTGTGTTAGCAACGGTACCATTTCCCCCTCCCTCCATTTCTGTGTGACAGTGGACACTGCAAGGATACCATTTCCCCCTCCCTCCCTCTCTGTGTTGCAACTGACACGACAAGGGTTTCCTCCTCCATCTCTTTTGTTTCAATTGACACTGCAATAATACCATTTGTCCCTCCCTGCTTCTCTTGTGTTTCAACTGATACGGCAATGATACCATTTATCCCTCCCTGCTTCTTTTGTTTCAACTGATACGGCAATGATACCATTTGTTCCTCCCTCCCTCTCTTGTCTTTCGACTGACACTCCAAGGGTACCATTTCCCCCTCCTTCTCTTGTGTTTCAACTGACACTGTAAGGGTACCTTTTCCCCTTCCCTCCCTCCCTCTCTTGTGTTTCAATTGACACTGCAAGGGTCCCATTTCCCCCTCCCTCCCTCCCTCTCTTGTGGTTCAACTGACACTGCAAGGGTCCCATTTCCCACTCACTCCCTCCCTCCCTCTCTTGTGTTTCAACTGACTGCAAGGGTCCCATTTCCCACTCCCTCCCTCCCTGTCTTGTGTTTCAACTGACACTGCAAGGGTACCATTTCCCCCTCCCTCTCTTATGTTTCAACTGACACTGCAAGGGTACCATTGCCCCCTCCCGCCCTCGCTCCCTCTTTTGTGTTTCAATTGACACTGCAAGGGTCCCTTTTCCCCCCTCCTTTTTCCCCAAACCCCCCCCCTCTTGTGTTTCAATTGACACTGCGAGGGAACAATTTCCCCCTATCCCTCTCTGTGTTGCAATTGACACTGCGAGGAAACAATTTCCCCATCCCTCTCTGTGTTGCAATTGACACTGCGAGGAAACAATTTCCCCATCCCTCTCTGTGTTGCAATTGACACTGCGAGGAAACAATTTCCCCATCCCTCTCTGTGTTGCAATTGACACTGCGAGGAAACAATTTCCCCATCCCTCTCTGTGTTGCAATTGACACTGCGAGGATACCATTTCCCCATCCCACTCTGTGTTTTAACTGATACTGCAAGGGTCCCATTTCCCCCTCCCTCCCTCCCTCTCTTGTGTTTAAACTGACACTGCAAGGGTACCATTTCCTCATCCCGCCCTCTGTGTGTGTGTCGTGCAGGCGACGTGGACGCCATCAGGATGACGTTCGACGGCGAGGGCCCCATCACTGACGAGTCGCCGGTGACGGTGGAGCGGGAGGAAGGGGACTACGGCGTCACCTGCCACGCCTCGGGCTTCAGCCCCTCCGCCCACCTGCACATCTTTCTGGACGACGAGGAGCAAGTGACGACCAGCACGGAGGTCGTGCGGGACGCCGAGGCCAGCAAGGCGGCAGGCGCCCGCCGCTACATGGCGCACACCACAGCCACCAACTTGAAGCTGACGGCCAGCAACTCAGGCGACAAGCTGCGTTGCGAGGCCCGGGCCAGCTACGCTGACGACGCTCCCACGCTGGTGGCCAGCGTCCCTCTGCTGGTCATTGCCTGTGAGTAGGGGTAGGGGGGAGGTGTGTGTGTGGGGGGGGGTGAGGGGGTGAGGGGGGTGAGGGAGGTTCCCAAACTCCAAGCGCTGGTTTACGACATCCTTCTTGTCAATGTACACCTATTTGTTTTCTTAAATTTTTGCAGATCATGTTGCGTGGCAGGAGCGAGAGAGGGGAAGAGAGAGGAAGAGACAAACAGAGTTAGAGACAGACAGACAGACAGACAGACAGACAGACAGACAGACAGACAGACAGACAGTCTGAGACAGAGAAAAACAGACAGACATAGAGTCAGAGACGGGGGAGAATCACAGAGAGAGAGACACACACACACACAGAGACTGAGAGACACAGAGGCAGACAAACAGAGACAGCCCGAAAAGGACCCCCACCCTCACCTCCTTCCTTCAACCACTGCCGTATTTAGTTACGCCGTAGCTAACGAGCAGTTTTTGTTGTTGTTGGTGCTCAAATAGTAGTAAGTTTGTTACAAACAACTGAAATAAAACAAGGCGTGTCATTTATAGCCGCCAACAAAGTTTACACCAGCACAAATAAAACCACAATCGTTTGAATCGAGACGGAACTCTTTTTCTATACCCGGGGTGGATGCGTCTCATGTTTACGTGGGTACTTGGGCGCTAGGCTGCTTCCACAGCCTTATCAGTACCCAAACCTTTCGGAGGGCGCTGACCGCGTCGGTGGACATCTGCGCGGAGATAAGAGTGGCGTAACTAAATCTGGCAGAGTTTGGAGGAAGGTGCCGGAAAGGGATGCTCGGAGTGTGGGAGGTTCCTTTTCTGTCTGTCCCTTCTGTCTTGTCTGTTTCTCTCTTTGTTCAGATCATTGCTTGTGAGCAGGGGTGGAGGTGAGGGTGGGGGGTCCTTTTCGGGCTGTCTCTGTTTGTCTGCCTCTGTGTCTCTCAGTCTCTGTGTGTGTGTGTCTCTCTCTTTGATTCTCCCCCGTCTCTGACTCTATGTCTGTCTGTTTCTCTCTGTCTCAGACTCTCTGTCTGTCCCTATGTCTCTGTCTGTCTGTCTGTCTGTCTGTCTGTCTGTCTGTCTCTCGCTCTCTCTCGCTCTCTCTCGCTCTCTCTGTTTCTAACTCTGTTTGTCTCTTCCTCTCTCTTCCCCTCTCTCGCTCCTGCCATGCAACATAATCTGCAAAAATTTAAGAAAACAAATGGGTGTACATTGACTCTTAATACTGCGTTTACAAATACACGCACGCATGCACGCGCGCGCGCGCGCGCGCGCGCGCGCGCACGCACACACACACACACACACACACACACACACACACACACACACACACACACACACACACACACAGGAACAACATATATGTGTGTCACTTGATGTGAAAGCCAGTCGCCTTCTGTTTCAGTGGAGCCGACTATTGAGTGCGACAAGAACGTGAGCGCGAGAGTGGGAGATCTGTACGTGAAGATCGAGTGCATAGTTGAGCACCCCAACGTGGACATCGACCACTACGCCTTTGAAATCGGCGAGACGGGCGAAGTCATCTATCCCGGCAACGTCACCGACAGTTTCGACGAAGTGACAGTGCAGGTGAGCTGGCAGTGGTCGTCCTCCTCCTCTTCTACATCTGTTCCTGCGTGCAACCCATCAGCAAAACCACACGCACGCTCGTACGCACGCATACACTCACGTACACACACAGGCAAACGCTCACCCACACTCCAAGCACTGGTTTACATCCTTCCTTCAACCACCGCCGTATTTAGTTACGTGAACGTCATAGGTTCCTGAAAACTAACGAGCAGTTTTTCTTTGGTGCTCAAACAGTAGTAAGTTTGTTATAAACAATTCAGATAAAACAAGGCGTGTCATTTATAGCCGCCGACAAAGTTTACACCAGCACAAATAAAACCACAATCATTTGAATCGAGACGGAACGGGGTGAATGCGTCTCATGTTTACGTGCGTGCTTGGGCGCTAGGCTGCTTCCACAGTCTTATCAGTAGCCAAACCTTTCGGAGGGCGCTGACCGTGTTGGTGGACAGCTGCGCGGAGATAAAGAGTGCCCCTCAGTGGCGTAACCAAATCTGGCAGAGTTTGGAGGAAGGTGCCGGAAAGCGATGCTCGGAGTGTGACGCTCACCCCTACATCCCACACGAACATGCACACGGACGCTCGCACACACGCGTGCACTCATGCACAAATTATAATACTACTACTACTACTGCTACTACTACTACTAATAATATAACGCTGGTTATTACGACACACCTTATTATTATTATTATTATTACACATTTGCTTGTAGTTTTTACGAATGGATAGCAGAGCGAAAGTTGACCGAAAGAACGGGCGAATTATCCATTTCGTAACGGAAGGGAAGCAACTCAGACAACCCGGAGGACAACCTGAAAGTTAAGCTGGATACGATGTATCCACCACTTGATAGAAAAAATAACAACAAAAATCGCAGCATACCAACAGCTTAGCGATCGGAAGAATTTTCTTCTCTAGGGTCAGCTTTCTGTGCTGACTCTTATTTCGGTATCCGTTCCACCCCCTTTTTACCGGAGTAGCATGTGGAAGATCCCGGTCATTCTGCCAAAAGTGCAGGTGGCAAGTTACAGCTAAACACGCATGCACCTTATGTATGTGGCTTTGAATGAAGTGACATGGTGCATGGTTGCATTGTGTTCACAAAACTTGCTCCCAGACGGCAGCAGTTTCGTGTGGCACCAGCCATGTCAGCGTTGCAAGTACACCACTTCGGTGGATATTCAAAACCGCGCTATAAAAAGTTACTCACACATGTAGAATCACACGCGAGTGCAGTGAGTTTGCTCGAGTGCGGAGAATAGCGCTATATAAAAGCGATCAACAAGCCAACAAGGTGGACGCCCTAATAATCTGGTTTCTGTGGACCTAAAGCAGCATTGAAGAAGTTCCAGTTGCTTATTGGTGAGGGAGGAGGAGGAGGGGGAAGGAATCCGATGAGATGATGGTTAATGATGAATGGTTTACACGCAGGAAGGTAAGGCTTGTCCGCAAGGCTAAGACGATGACGATGATGCTGATGGTTTTGTGTGCAGCACGAACCCGAGCATGATCAAACCAAAGTGATACTGGATTTGTACAAAGTAGAAGAGTGGCATTTCGAGACCATCTACTACCTCGATGTTTTTACGAAAAGCGGACAAAGATTCAGGGAAAAGGCAACAATCATCATGCGTAAGTGTTCCAGATGTGTGTGTTGTTGTGTTGTGTTGTAGTGTGGTGTGTGTGTGTGTGTGTGTGTGTGTGTGTGTGTGTGTGTGTCTCGTCTCTCTCTCTCTCTCTCTCTCTCTCTCTCTCTCTCTCTCTCTCTCTCTCTCTCTCTTATAGATTTGTTCTTCTCCCAACACCCCTTCTCTCTCTCTCTCTCTCTTATAGATTTGTTCTTCTCCCAACACCTCTTACACCCACGGTTCATATACTTACACCATCAATATCCACTCCTCTTGTACCTTCAGCACTCACTCCTTACGCGTTCTCTTACAGTTACACCCATTGCTCTTACGCCTTCACCCACTCCTTACCCAGCCATTGCTCTTACGCCTTCAACATCCACTCCTCTTATACCTTCAGCACCCACTCCTTATGCCTTCCCTGAAACCCACTGTTACACCCCTTCTTCTCATACCTTCAGCACCCAATCCGTATGCCATCTCTGGCACCCACTGTTACACCCCTTCTTCTCATACCTTCAGCACCCAATCCGTATGCCTTCTCTGGCACCCACTGTTACACCCCTTCTTCTCATACCTTCAGCACCCACATCCGTATGCCTTCTCTGGCACCCACTGTTACACCCCTCTTCTCTACCTTCAGCCCAATCTATGCCTTCTGACCACCTTCAGCACCCATTCATCCGTATGCCTTCTCTGGACACCCACTGTTACACCCCTTCTTCTCATACCTTCAGCACCCAATCCGTATGCCTTCTCTGACACCTCACTGTTACACCCCTTCTTCTCATACCTTCAGCACCCAATCCGTATGCCTTTTCTGGCACCCACTGTTACACACCCCTTCCTCTCATACCTTCAGCACCCAATCCGTATGCCTTCTCTGACACCCACTGTTACACCTTCAACATCCTCTTCTCTTGTACCTTCAGCACCCACTCTTTATGCCTTTCCTACACCCATTCCTACAGACCGTCTCCTACACCTACTCCTGCTCCTTCTGCTGTGCCCATTCCTCTAGCACCTTCAGCGCCCTGTCCTCTTACACCCACTCCTCTTAGGTCGTCTCTATGCCCATTCCTCATGCATTTTCAACGCGCGGTCTTACACCTGCTCCTTTAACTCCTATGCCCATTCCTCATGCACTTTCAACGCGCGGTCTTACACCTGCTCCTTTGACTCCTATGCCCATTCCTCATGCACTTTCAACGCGCGGTCTTACACCTGCTCCTTTGACTCCTATGCCCATTCCTCATGCACTTTCAACGCGCGGTCTTACACCTGCTCCTTTGACTCCTATGCCCATTCCTCATGCACTTTCAACGCGCGGTCTTACACCTGCTCCTTTAACTCCTATGCCCATTCCTCATGCACTTTCAACGCGCGGTCTTAAACCTGCTCCTCTTAGGTTGTCTTTTACACCTATTCCTTTAACTCCTATGCCCATTCCTCTTGCATCTTCAACGTCATGTCCTCCTACACCCATTCCTCTTAGGCCGTCTCCTACACCTTCCCCTTTTACTCCTCCTATTCCCATTCCTCTTGCACTTTCAACGCGCGGTCTTACACCTACTCTTATTAGGCCGTCTCCTACACCTACTCCTTTTACTCCTGTGCCCATTCCTCTTGCACCTTCAACGCGCTGTCTTACAACTATTCCTCTTAGGCCGTCTCCTACACCTACTCCTTTTACTCCTCCTGTGCCCATTCCTCTTGCACCTTCAACGCGCTGTCTTACAACTATTCCTCTTAGGCCGTCTCCTACACCTACCCCTTTTACTCCTTCATCTGTGCCCATTCCTCTTGCACCTTCAACGCGCTGTATTACAACTATTCCTCTTAGGTTGTCTCCTACACCTACTCCTTTTACTCCTTCATCTGTGCCCATTCCTCTGTACCTTCAGCTTCCAGCCCTCTTACACCTACTCTTACACTCTTACGCCGTCTCCTGTACCTACTGCTTTTACTCCTTCATCTGTGCCCATTCCTCTATACCTTCAGCTTCCAGCCCTCTTACACATTCTCTTACACTCTTACGCCGTCTCCTGTACCTACTCCTTTTACTCCTTCATCTGTGCCCATTCCTCTATACCTTCAGCTTCCAGCCCTCTTACACATTCTCTTACACTCTTACGCCGTCTCCTGTACCTACTCCTTTTACTCCTTCATCTGTGCCCTTTCCTCTATACCTTCAGCTTCCAGCCCTCTTACACCTTCTCTTACACTCTTACGCCGTCTCCTGTACCTACTCCTTTTACTCCTTCATCTGTGCCCTTTCCTCTATACCTTCAGCTTCCAGCCCTCTTACACCTTCTCTTACACTCTTACGCCGTCTCCTGTACCTACTCCTTTTCCCACTTACAGTGCCCTGAGCCCACTTCTTTTTCTCCTTCAGAGCTTTTTCTAACTCTGCACAGACAATCAGCGAAGCAGATTCCTCTGCGGTGTTCCGCAGACGTCTAAAAACCCACATGTTTCCTGAATGTCTTAAAGTACTCGACTCGCTGTGTACAATGTATCTTTTTTCCGTGGGTGGGAGGGAGGGGGGTCTTAATTACTGTGACATTCTGTGTCTGTTTAGTTGTCTTTTGAATTGCTTTCCTTCAACGCATTGAGCAGTCACGTTCATGCGCTGTTGTGTATGTGTGTGTGTGTGTGTGTGTGCGTGTGTGCGTGCGTGTGTGGTGCGTGCGTGCGTGCGTGCGTGCGTGCGTGCGTGCGTGCGTGCGTGCGTGCGTGCGCGCGCGCGCGCGCGCGCGTGTGTGTGTCTGTCTGTCTGACTCCCCACCTCTCTGTTTCTCTGTCTCTGTCTCTGTCTGTCTGTCTGTCTGTCTGTCTCTCTCTCTCTCACTCACACACACACACACACACACACACACACACACACACACACACACACACACACACACACACACACACACACACACACACACACACACACACGCCCCGTTGAAATGGAATCATCCTCCTCCTCTACCTCCTTCCTCTTGATTGATGGGTTTCTGTCTGTTGTGATTTTCCAGTGGAATCGAGCCGGTGCTCCACGCTGGCTGTGTCGCAGGCTGCCGTGTTCGTCTTGTGCTTCCTCGTCTCCATGCTGCTGAGTCTTTAAGACGGCTGCCAGGGCCCTGGCACCAACATCTTCTCGTGCTCGAGGACCGTGTGATGCAGCAGCAGCAGCAACAGCAGAAACATCCACCCAGCCCTTGGTTACCATTCACTTCAAGCGAGTAACGCCAGCAATTTCTGGTATCACCTTTCTTCTTTTTCTATAGCTGGCGACGCCAAACATCACCCCACGTCAGCAAAATCTTAAACTCTAATTTTCGGCGGGCTAACATCCTCGCCAAGAGTTTGTGGAAGTGGCGGAATCCAGTCTTTTTGTTTGGGGCGTGTGCCAGTCTTTTGTTCTGACAGCAGAATCCAGCCGTTTTTTGGGGGCGTGTGCCAGTCTTTTGTTCTCACAGCAGAATCCAGCCGTTTTGGTTTTGGGCGTGTGTCAGTCTTTTGTTCTCACAGCAGAATCCAGTCTTTTTGTTTGGAGCCTGTGCCAGTCTTGTTTTGACAGCAGAATTCGGCCGTTTCAGTTGTTTGGGGCGTGTGCCGGTGTTTTGTTCTGACAGCAGAATCCAGTCTCGTATTTTGGGGCGCCCTTTCTCGTGGCATCAGAAACACCCTCCCACTCCCAGCCCTGTCTGTGGAAACGGCCAAATCCGCTCCCGTGGTTTCGGCGACTATGATAAGCCGTCTTGCCGAGCACTTGCAAAGAAACAGCGGAAGCCAGTGTTGCATTCTGGGCGGGCCTGTACCGACCGTGCCAACGGTGCGTTGCAGAGGGAGTGGTTAGGGGTGGGCGGAGGAGTTACAGTTGAATGAAAGCGGTTGACCCTGCGTTGGGATGGTTTCGTTATCAGTACCACTCCCAGGTCCCTCCGGCTCTCGGTTTCCGGCTGCTGAACGACGGGGCTCTGCAGTTGCTAGGCAGTTTGGAACCCCGGAAAACAAAGAGTCCTTCCGGAGGAAAACCTCGTGAACGTGCGCCCCACTACGGATGGAATCCTCCTCCGCCTCCGCCTTTTATTTTGCTGCCAACTTGATAGAGGTCAAGCTTCTGCTGCACTTTGGAGAATCGCTTCCCCTCTATTAAGGGAAGTCAAAAATCAGTACCACAGGTTGCGCGCGTTCCCCACTCCCTTTTTTCTCTCCCCCCCCCCCCCCCCCTTTTCTTATTTAAATCAAAAGTTATGTGAGCCGAGGACTGGGTTGGTGTTTTACCCCCCCCCCCCCCCCCCCCCTTCTTAAATAAAAAAAGAAGGCTTTTTTGAATGAGAATACATGTGCACGTTTCTAAACGACACTGGTGACGATTTGCTGAATTTGATACCCGAAGCTCTACTGGTTTTTAGACATTTTGTTTTTAATCATCAATATCTTGATGTTCTCAATGGTGGTCTGCGTCCTTTATTCATAGAGTGTGTTTCAAAAGAATGGGTTGAAACTGGGGCTTGCGTAAGCTCTGGGTGCGTGCGTGTCACATTATCATCGGCCATCTGACCTCGGGCACTTCAAGGACATACAGTGGAACCCACACGACGTCGGCCTCCTCAGAAACAGCAGCAGCAGCAAATCGATGTCAACAGCGCCGTCGTCTAAACCATCTTCACGGTGGCATGTGGCAGCAGTAAACCAATAGCAGCTGCGTTGACGTTCGCAATGTCTTCACGCCGGGTTTGTGGCAGCAGTAAACCAATAGCAGCAGCGTTGACGTTCGCAATGTCTTCACGCCGGGTTTGTGGCAGCAGTAAACCAATATCAGCTGCGTGGACGTTCGCAATGTCTTCACGCCGGGTTTGTGGCAGCAGTAAACCAATATCAGCTGCGTGGACGTTCGCAATGTCTTCACGCCGGGTTTGTGGCAGCAGTAAACCAATATCAGCTGCGTTGACGTTCGCAATGTCTTCACGCCGGGTTTATGGCAGCAGTAAACCAATATCAGCTGCGTTGACGTTCGCAGTGTCTTCACGCCGGGTTTGTGGCAGCAGTAAACCAATATCAGCTGCGTTGACGTTCGCAGTGTCTTCACGCTGGCTGAAACAGCAGCATCACACGAAATCGAGGAGAGCATCATGTTTGGCTGATTTTTTTTCCTCCATCGTTTTTATTTTAATAACTCACGATTCTTATTCGAAGGTCGTCGTTTTAAACACGGATATTGTGAATACGTGTTTGGTTAGAAAGCTCTTGTTTTATTTTGCTGGCGGGAAGACTCCGTGTCAGACCCGTCAGTTATTCTTGGAATATACAGCTGTGTACATAGCAAACATTGCAGCTCACTGCTGTCTTTTGATTTGCGTTATACATTCCTGCGACGATTATTTTGTTTTAGTCGAGCGTAACTGGCTTTTGTTTTAAGTTTACCAGCAGCATGGTGAGGGGTTTCCTGTTTCTTTCCGTTGCACACTTTGAGACTGGATGATCAGTTTCCGCTTTCCTTTAGTTGTCTGTGCCATCTGCTGCAAAAAACAACAACATTAAAAACAAAAGAGGGAAAAACACTCGAGGAATGAGCTTCTATAGTTTTCTGTTGTTACCATTTTTGAGCCTACCAGGAATGTTGTTTTTTCTGTCCGAATAGAAAATGATTTGATGATCATCAGACCGTAGTTGGTAATTAGATAACTATAACTCTGTTAGTTAACTAATTTATGTGTGCAAATACTCTTCTTCTGTGTGTTGGAAACCCACACCTTTAAAACGTCGCATTATTTTTCACGAGTCTTTCGTGTAAAACTATTGCTTTAGAACTAGCTTAATAGACATGCGTTCCTTATCGAATCTTGACGCAGCAAATGATCTGTTTGCTCGTTATGAGATTTGAGTTTTGCTCATATTTTACCCGTTGAAGAGCCTGTGACTATTTGAATGCATTCAGGTTAATCGACATGAAAATAATGTCCAGACACATAAGCCCTTTGTTCCTCTGGGGGCTTCGTTATCCTAGCCTAGAATGATTAACTGAAAGCTTAATGCGTCCTCTGCACGGACACTGAGCTTGCTGACAGCGTAGAATCATGTATGTCGGTTGTGTAGTTGCTTTTCGTTGTTTTTGTTTGTCTGTCTGCTGTATACGGATGCTTAGCGTTGTGCCTGTTTCGATGCCTTGATGCTGACGACGGGCCTGCGGAGAAAGTGGATGATGTACACTCAGTTTTGAAGTCGCGATCAAAGCTTACATTAACCTTGTAGATAACTGGACGTGCATGCTTATGGCTCAAGCTTGGATTCTGGGTCGCGTAGGGTCCATGGCTTTTCAAGAATGCCTGTTTAGTAGAATAGTACGCGAGCAATAGGTTGAGTGTTTGGTGACGACTTTGGTCTCCTGAAGTTGATTTAACTGTTGACTTGCGAGTGTGTGAGTGAAAGAGACAGTCAGAAAGAATTAAACTTTTTTTTAAATATTTGTTTAACTCCATCCCAACCACAACCACAAAGGCAAGCCTTTGTGAAAAGCCATTGTATGTGGACAAGACCCTGTTCTTTTTCGGTTGAAACGGTATAACAAATCCTACTCTTTTATATTTTACACATTTTATTTACACTATACTATTTTTATTCCTTGCATGGAAATTAGGTCGCTGTCATCCGTGCGGCTACAGAGCAGCGCTACCCTGACCTACTAGTAGGCTATGTGCGGTGTTCTGGTTTAGTTCTGATCCTGGTTACACGTTCTGTTTTTATTTATTTTTTAAGCAAGCTCGGCCTTGAGGGTGCTGAATGTTTAAAAAAACATTTTTAAGTGCGGCCTAGCTTAAGCAAAAATAATAATTAAAAAATGCCTTGCGTTCTTTTTTTTTTCTTTTTCTTTTTTTAAAAGCGCGGCCTCACCTTTTTTCTTTTCTTTTTTTCCTCTCTTCTTTTTTGTTTCTTTCCCCCCTTTCTTTCTCTTCGTTTTTTTTTCTTTTCTTCTTTCTTTTCTTCTTTCTTTCGTTTCTTTGTTTTTGTTGGTAAAATATTTACTGAAGAAATTGTTTCTAGTTTTGTTTTGGGTTCAGAGTTCTGAATTGCTATGCTGCCAGCAGGCATGGAGAGAATGTATCAAAACCAGGTTTCGGAGTTTACGTGTTTTTTGTTCTATTTTAACTGTGAAGTGGTGGTAATTTTGTTTCTTTCGGATGACAGTGTACGTGTGTCGATGCGTGTTTTGACGTGCGACGTTGAATGGAATGTTTTGCCGAGCTGTGTTTTGGTTTTGCGTGTTGATAATTATAGTCTTCATCTGCGTTCCAATGCCTTGCGTTTTAGTTTTTAAGAGATTATTTTTTATGACATTGCTTTTGTGTGCAAGTTGAAATGGAAGTGCCGCTCAGTAAGTTTTCCAGCTGACCATGTGCGACGTTGTTACTTTCTTTAATCGCTGAATACAACACTATATAAATATGTGATTAGATATGACAGTATATGCCACTGTGCCATTCGTGTACACGTGGCTGTCAAATTGCACTTTGATGAATGGTTCTAACTTTTATTCTGTGTATACTAGTTTTTTTCTGTTTCTCTTATAACGTGTCATGTGACTGGTATGTTTTTGTATTTTGGTAAGTCACTAAAACGTCTATGCTTGAATGAATATTCAGTTTCTGAAATCCACGTGGTTTTAACCTTGATGTATTTCCACTTGCAACAAATCCTCGCCACGTTTTCTTTTCGGTTAGTGCCTGTACATACGTGAAACTGTCGTGATTTAGATGAGCTTGAAAAGACGCCTTTTTTTTTCTTTTTCTTTTTTGCGCGACATAATAGTTTAATACTACACATAATTTTAAGATGAAACACACACACGCACGCACACACACGAATATACGTGAAACAACACCACAATTCGGTCTCCTCCTTACCGTTGTCTTATAATATTGAAGCTAACGAAAATCTCAAGAGCGTAATATTCCCCCATCGCGAACCACAGGGAGTTAAATGGTTATATAACCATACACCGTTTTTTTCCACCCACCAGCTTGTGTACCTTGTTGTGCACGATACACATAAGTGTTTCACGTGCAGACAGCATGCCGGTCATATTGTGTACCTTGTGCACAATACACATTAGTGTTTCACGTGCAGACAGCATGCCGGTCATATTGTGTACCTTGTGCACAATACACATTAGTGTTTCACGTGCAGACAGCATGCCGGTCATATTGTGTACCTTGTTGTGCACAATACACATTTAGTGTTTCACGTGCAGACGACTTGCTGATCAGATTGTGTACTTGTTGTGCACGATGCACATTAGTGTTTCACGTGCAGACAGCAGGCTGGTGGTGTTAGCTGTACCCTGTAATGGGCCGAGAAAATGGTGTAAGCGTAATTTGTATGTTGATGCAAGAGAACCAACTATTTCTAATTGAAATCTGTTTCTATTGTTATTGCAATGTGTATTTTTCTGCATTCAAGTAAGTGTCTGTGTAGTTGAGAAACTGAACTTCAGATGTGTCAGGTGCTGTCTTGTCTTTTATAATGTAAGAAAGGAAATAAATGTGTATGTGCTTTTTCTTCTTCTGAACAGTTCGTGTGTGTGTGTGTGTGTGGTGTGTGTGTGTGTGTGTGTGTGTGTGTGTGTGTGTGTGTGTGTGTGTGTGTGTGTGTGTGTGTGTTCGAAAGAGAGAGGAAAGGGGCCTTGAACTTACTCGCTACCAAGCACGCACACACACGCTCGCACGCACGCACGCACGCACGCACGCACGCACGCACGCACGCACACACACCACACACACACACACACACACACACACACACACACACACACAAGTAACTACAAAAAGAGACCCATAATTTGTTTAAAAACTGCTACTGTACGAATCCATCTAACCTGCTTTCTGGCGAGATACGGACAAAACTCTTCTGAGACTGATTTCCCCGCTTCACTGGGTTCTAAATAACTAATTACCTCACAGCTCTTTTGGCGACGTACTTAGGGGAGCTTCATCCTCGTCATTGAAACTGGGCTTACCTCTTGTGGCCTGGAGGATTTCAGCGGCCCTTTTAACACTAACGGTCAGCCCTCAAACTGGGAACGACCACCAATCTCAAAACAACCTCCACCAAACCCAAAACACAACTTCCACCAAACCCAAAACACAGCCTCCACCACACTCAAAACTGACACAACCTCCTCCAAACTCAAAACTGACACAACCTCACCAAACTCAAAACTGACATAACCTCCACCAAACTCAAAACACAAACTCCACCAAACTCAGAACACAACCTCCACCAAACTCAAAAGACAACATCCACCAAACTCAAAACACAAAAGACAAACAAAACTTGGAAAGAAAGAAACAAAAACAAAACGTTTTATTTGATGTCTTCTTTTTTTCTTTTCTTCTTTCTCTTCCTCCCTTTCTTAATATTTTTTTTTTACGTGTATTAATTCAACGTTTTTCTCTAGATAGCATCTCTGACACGAACGATGATGTACAAACAAAAACCACACAGAAATTACTTGATCTTGCTTTGGACTAACCCTGTGAGTTAGCTATCATGCAACCAATGGTGTGGCAAAGAAAATAACCCCTGTCACTTATTTTTTAGTAATGATACGTTGGCTAGTTCAGCAAGATCACAGGATTTATTTCTGGTCATGTGTTTGTGAACAATCGAGAAACAAGGTACAGTTTCGTGATTTTAAAAAGAAGAAAAAAAAAAAGAAGAAGAAGAAGACGAAACTATCTCCTCCTCCTCCCCTACTCTTCTCCCCCCGAAAAACAGCAACAACCAACTCGCCAACAAACACAAAGAACCCAACTATCGTCAACTGATACAGATCTGAACACAACGCCGAAGTTGGGAGTAACTATATATATATAGATATATAATTGTAGTTTATTTATGATCACAAAATGGACACCACATCGATTTTTACTTCCGCGATCGAAATCAATTGATCACTGATCAAATCCAAAAGTTTTGCACGTGAACACAATACTTTTTAACATACAAAAACAACAACGTGTGGTCGAACTTCATCCGGCATTGGAGCGCACCGTAGGCTACCGATATGGTGTAAGGGAGATAACCACCTTCTTGTGGCCCAACGGAAGGAGAAGGTAGTCTCCCTTCAGCTAATATCTAGAGCCGCTGTAGAATCTGATCTATCTGCCGGCTCTGACTGGGTGAAAAGGAGCTCCCAAATCTTGCGAAGACTTGTCTGATAAAGGAAGTAGCCTCCTGAACAGGTTTTGTCCAATAAATAAAAACTTAAAATCAAGTTGTCTTTTTTCTCTCCGTTTTTTCTCAAAATGCTCTGCTGATTGTATATTTAATTTCTAACATTATTCAGTTTCGTTGGAGACTATCAGCTGCACACTAATATACAATAATAGTGTTTTCATAATCCACGGAACTCCAACTTGGATCGCAGGATCCTTAATACGCGTTTTGATCTTTCTGCTTGTATATACACACGGGGGACCTTGGCTTTTATTCTGATCTGAATCCTCTGCACATTTTCTCTTGATCATGTTCAAACTTTGGTTGTAAATGCATGAACAAGATCACAACAAAATGCTTTTCATGAGTTTTATGTGTTTATAAGGGAAAAATTTACTAGTATCAGTACAGCTTTTAATTGGGCATTTTCTTTATTTTCATGCTTGTTTTGTTTAACTAACAAAATTTCAGGGTGAATGAAACACCAGAAAGGTTGTTTCATGTACTTTGTTGTTTGTACCACTCTTAGACCCTACCAAAATCAGAGCTCAGTAGCTGTGTGAAAGTCGAGGTGGACGCCCTGGGCCTAATGGTCCGTACGGTCTCTGTGGACGCAAAGCAACATGCGCGAAGAAGAAGAAGAAGCAGACCTACCAAAATCTCAAGTCTGTAAGACAATGACAGTTTCTTCTTCATCATCCTTTTCTCTTCTTATAGCAAAAGATGTATAACTGGATGTTGTCACTGCTGTTCGCTCCGAAAAGTAAGAAGCCCTTTGTAGAAAAAAGAAAACGAATGTTTCTATGAACAGAATAATAAAATACGCCTGAGCTATTCATGCATCGAGACAATTACAAGCATCCGCCCTCTTCAACAGGTTGCGTGTATGTATATATATATATATATATACAACGTACGTAGGCTACAGACAAACCCACACAACAGCGTCGTAAAACACCAGGAACATTTATTTATCTATACCCGTTGTGACGTCACGAGCGTCGAGGTTGCGTCACACGACTACAACTATAACACAATGACGTGGCAATGTCTGGTCTCACTAAGTCTCAGTGCAGGTTCACCCACTGCCTGCTCTGCTTCTTTCAGATCAGTAAAGGACCGACGGTACGGACTGGTTGTTCAAAGCAGTTTTTTTCTTTCTTTTCTTCCTCAGGTTAGTGTGCAGGACTGTTCACCGACGAAGGTCGTCACCGCCCTGTGTCACCAGTCCACAAAACTGCCAACAGCAGTACATGGGTTTTTGTTCTTTCTCCATTTGTGTCTGAGCCACCTGGGCTCCACGCCGCGACCAGCTGTTCCACCTTTCTGTGAACTGTTGGACAACAGCGGGTGTCTTTACACACAGAGACCGAGACTGACAGCCACACAGACAACAGGAAAAAGGGGATGGGGTGGGGAGAGAAAAGAACACACACAAAAACCAGT
This sequence comes from Alviniconcha marisindica, assembly GCA_018857735.1. Lineage (NCBI taxonomy): Eukaryota > Metazoa > Mollusca > Gastropoda > Provannidae > Alviniconcha > Alviniconcha marisindica. The sequence goes on along the minus strand of JABMCL010002055.1, from coordinate 1,029,499 downwards.
CTTTATCCGCTGAACAGCCAGAGCCAAACGAATCAATACCATTTTTCAAGCATGTCCATTTTTTCGTCTTCTCGCAAGCAGCAAGCTCAGTCCCAGCGACACTCGCTGCCGTGCAACAACACCACTCCATGGTCTGTGAGCGCGACACACAGGATGACACACACATCATTGTTACTGCTAAACACGAACAGAATTACCCCGTTGGTGACTCGTCCATGGGGCAGGTGATTTTATGCCGAAACGTCGAAGTGTTTTGAATCCGTATCCCCGTCTTCTTTTGGTGAGTACGTTTTCTTTGGTCTTTTATCTCTGTTTTCAGGTCAGTGTCCTGGCCCGTTGCCCACTCACTAACTTCCACTGTGAAGCGGGGATCATCGTGTGATTTTCAAACTGTCAATTCCCCATCGTCAGCATATCATTTGTGTGTGTAGGCATGTTCACAATACCGCGCGTTTCCTTCTGCTAAATACCCGTATTTTTTAAAATGTATTTTGTTGTTGTTTTGTTTTGTGTGTTTTAAATTTTTTAAATTTTTATGTTTTGCTTTTTAAAGCCTCGTGCGTTTGTGTCTGTCTAATAACCGCACTTCATACAAAGCATGTGGTTCATAATTATCTGTCCAGGGTTGTGCGCAAAGCGATTACTTCCGCCAAGTAACTTAGTTAGTCATTGGATATTAACGTCCCGTCAACCGGACATGGTCACCCGAAGACTAACTGATCAATAAAAACCACGACGTTGTGCATACACATTTTTATGATTCGTCCGTGAAATAGGCGATTTTGTACACCACACGGTTGTTTTTGCTAAATCATTGTGCGAGTTTTGACACCAAACGTTTTATTTTCTTCGAAATAACAGTATGACTTTGAACAACAAGTGTTTGTTTTCTTCAAATAATAGTACTATTTTGAACACCAGACGTCTCTTTTCTTCAAATAATTGTACAACTTTCAACACCGACACGTTTCTTTTCCTCAAATACGTGTACGGCTTTTGAACACAAAATTGTTGCTTTCCGTCAAATAATTGTACTATTCAGACCACCGAAGCGTTCGTTTTTTTCTTCTTCAAATGAGTGTACGATATGAACACCAAACGTTTATTCTCGTCATAGACTATAACTGTACGATTGTGAACACGAAACGTTTACTGGTCTTTCAACTGCACGTCTGTTGGCATGTCTGTGCAACGTCACGACTGTGCATCTGCTCAGCTAATGATCGATTTCGGAAATCAAACGTCTGTCTTTTCAGGTCCAATGCTTCTGAACATCCAGCGTCTGCTTTTTTCCCTTCATTTGTAGGACTGATTTGGACACCAAACATTTGCCCTTCTTCGAGAACTGTACCACTTTTGTACACTGCACTTCGTCTATGAGCGTTTCTCGGTCGGCTTCAGAAGCTGTGTCAAACACTTCTCGTTTTCTGGCCAACGCTTGAAAGCGTTTAGCGCTCGCAACAGTCATGCGAACGAAGGAAGCCTGGACAAACCGTGAGTCCGCCGACTTCACCAAACATTCCAATGGACTTGACGAGCGTTCCTATGCACCTCACCAGTCTAGCGGACATCACCAGCATTCTGATGAACCTCACCAAACATTCCAGCGGACCGCAACAGCATTCCAGTGGACTTCAACATCATTGTGATGAACCTCACCAAACATTCCAGTGGACCTCAACAGCATTGTGATGGACCTCACCAAACATTCCAGTGGACCTCAACAGCATTGTGATGAACCTCACCAAACATTCCAGTGGACCTCAACAGCATTGTGATGAACCTCACCAAACATTCCAGTGGACCTCAACAGCATTGTGATGGACCTCACCAAACATTCCAGTGGACCTCAACAGCATTGTGATGAACCTCACCAAAACATTCCAGTGGACCTCAACAGCATTCTGATGAACCTCACCAGCTTCCCAATGGATCTCACCAACATTCCAGTCAGCAGATGTCACACGCAGTCCATCTCGCCAGCATTCACAATCATCCACCTCACTGCAAATCATTCAAACCAACTCCACCAGCGGTCAGCCTCTTATTCCACGCCGCCATCTTCGTCGTCATAATCATCGTCTCCATCGTCTTCGTCGTTGTGGAGGAAGCCGGTGTCGGAGGCCCGGAGAATCTCGCGGAGCCAGACGGCGGTGGGGAGGTTCTGGCAGCCGAAGTAGTTCTGGCGCAGCTCGCGGGGGGTGAAGGGGGGCCGCACGTCGCACGGGGCCCCGAAGATCGTGGTTCGAATCCGCCCCTCCTCCCCTTCGCCCATTCTGGGGCTGGACTGCTTGACCGCTGCGCGGCTGGCCTGTGGACGGACAGAGTGACCATGTTCACCATGGAGGTTATGGTTGGTTGGTTAGTTAGTTAGTTAGTTAGTTAGTTAGTTAGTTAGTTAGTTAGTTAGTTAGTTAGTTAGCTAGCTAGCTAGCTAGCCAGTGATGGGATTTTACAGTCGTGTCAGTCACCTCAGGACGACACCGTGGAGTTGTGGCCCGACTAGTCCCAATAGTAAAACGTAAAGAATAAGCATTCCTTCTTTTCAACACCTTTCTTGTAGGGGTGGGGCGATTGGCGGAGTGAATGGAAATGCTTGTAACCGTGCAGTCGACACCGTAGTCATATTAGGGCCAAGAGAGAGGGAAGAAGGAGGGGGGTAGGGTGGAGAGGATGACAGACAGGGGTGGGTTGTGGGGCGGGGTGAAATAATTGAAAGTAGCTGCTTTTTAGTCGCCTTTTTAAGACCTTGGGGTGCCGGAGGACAGCCTGCATTTTGCATCCTTGACACTTGTGGAATCTCTGTTTATTGGCATTTTTATATACTTATTAAGTGATAGGCACTCTGTGTGTGTGTGTGTGTGTGTGTGTGTGTGTGTGTGTGTGTGTGTGTGTGTGTGTGTGTGTGTGTGTGTGTGTGTGTGTGTGTGTGTGTGTGTGTGTGTGTGTGTGTGTGAGAGAGAGAGAGAGAGAGAGTGTGCGTGTGTGTGTGTGTGTGTGAGAGAGAGAGAGAGACAGAGACAGAGACAGAGACAGAGAAGGAAAGAACAGAGAAAGAAACAAAAAATTCAAACTGACTGACAAAAACATAGCTAAGTTGTAGTTAACCAATCTCTTGGCGTGGAAAACTCAGATTACTCATCCTGGTAAGCGGCTTGACATAAATGACTTCGATCAAAGGGAAACGACTTGTTGCAAAGGCTAGGGTCTGATGCATGTTGTCTTCCTTTAATTGCGTTAGCAGTGCCATACACCAAAGATACTTCTATTGTTACTGATAGTTCCGTCAGCATTTAGGCATACACTCACAGACAGACAGCACAGACAGGCACACACACACACACACACACACACACACACACACACACACACCACACACACACACACACACACACACACACACACACACACACACACACCACACGCACGCACGCACGCACGCACGCACGCACGCACGCACGCACCACCACACACACACACACCACCACACACACACACGCACAAACACACACTCACTGTCCGTAACACACACACAAACACACACACACACACACACACACACACACACACACACACACACACACACACACACCACACGCACCACGCACGCACGCACGCACGCACGCACGCACGCACGCACGCACCACACACACACACACACACAACACCACACACGCACAAACACACACTCACGCCACACACACCACACCACAACACACACACACACCACACACACACACACACACACACACACACACACACACACACACACACACACACACACACACACACACACACACCCCACACACACACACACACACACACACACACACACACACACACACACACACACACACACACACACACACACACACACACACACACACTGTCCGACACACACACACACGCACGACACACACACACACACACAACAACACACACACCACACACACACACACACACACCACACACACCCCACACACCACGCACGCACCGCACGCACGCACGCACGCACGCACGCACGCACGCACGCACACACGCACGCACGCACCACGCACGCACGCACGCACGACACCACACACACACACACACACGCACAACACACACTCACTTCCGTACACACACACACACCACACACACATACACACACACACACACACACACACACACACACACACACACACACACACACACACACACACACACACACACACTGTCCGTACACCACACACACACACACACACACACACACACACACACACACACACACACACACACACCACAGCCCCTCCAGCCCCTCACCATGTGGATGTCGGTGGAGCAGACCCGCGTATGGTCACGGGCAGCCCAGAAGCGGGTGAACTCGTCGTCAAACGAGTACTCGCCGCTCTTGCCGCTGGAGAAGACCAGCAGGTTCCTGTGGGCCGGGGAGTGGCGCAGCTCGTGCACCAGCTCCCCGGAGAAGCTCTGGTCCACCACCAGCGTCACCTGGCGGGCCG
>JABMCL010002055.1:1000000-1012500 GCA_018857735.1 Alviniconcha marisindica | reverse complement strand
GAAAGGCCTCACACGCAATCCTCTAACCCATGCAATGCATTTGGCAATGTACAATAGAGAGAGAGAGAGAGAGAGAGAGAGAGAGAGAGAGAGAGAGAGAGAGAGAGAGAGAGAGAGAGAGAGCGGGTGACCTCCAGGGTAGTCAACAAGGGAACGTTACAACAACAGTCCTCTGCAAAGGACACCGCTACGTTTTTTCGCAGAGGACAGAACCGGCTAGTCCATGACCCACGACCCAGAACAGTGCGAGAGGAAGCAGACTACAACAGCCACAATATCAGATTTCATTCAGAATGCAAAACGAATCGTCAAACGGACGTTCCGCCCCATCCCAGAAAGCCGGAAGGACCCAGTGCGCCACCTTGAGCGGCAGCGACAACAAACCGCCATCTTCCGTCTTAGGACTGGACACTGCTGCCTGCTCCAACACATGTGGCTGCTAAGGCTGGCTCGTATGAAGACTGCACTTGCGAAACAGGACCACAGACCCCAGAGCACGTTCTACAGTTCAGGACCACAGTCCCCCAGAGCAGGTTCTACAGTTCAGGACCACAGTCCCCAGAGCAGGTTCTACAGTTCAGGACCACAGTCCCCAGAGTAAGTTCTACAGTTCAGGACCACAGTCCCCAGAGCAGGTTCTACGGTTCAGGACCACAGTCCCCAGAGTAAGTTCTACAGTTCAGGACCACAGTCCCCAGAGTAAGTTCTACAGTTCAGGACCACAGTCCCCAGAGCACGTTCTACAGTTCTGCCCCCTCGTCAGAGAAGCCAGAAGGCAGCAGTGGCCCCACGGAGCAACGCTGAAGGTACAGCTGTGGGACAACATGGAGGACCTTCTGAAGACTGCAGCCTTCGTCCAAACCACTGGACTGACCCTTTCAGGCAGAACCATTTTCAAATGCAGAAGAAGAATAGCAAGTGTCACAGTTCATTGAGAACGGTTTCAAGAAAACCGAAAATTGTTGGGATGTTGCTGTCATTTTTATTTACTCTAGGCAAGAAGAAGAAGGAGAAGAAGAAGAAGAAGATGATGATGATGATGATGATGATGAGGAGGAGGAGGAGGAGGAGGAGGAGGAAGAAGAAGAAGATGATGATGATGATGAAGAGCACAAACACATCCAGAACACCCGGACCCCAGGTTCCTACCTTGCAGGGGCTGCGCCCCGTTGGCGAAAAAGATCTTGATGTTGCGGCGCTTGAAACCGTTGTGTCGCAGCATGGCAAACATCCTGGCCGCGTTCTCCAGATGCCTGGCCCCGCTCGCCTGACGGTTCCAGCCCCCGGAGATCAGCACCGCCTGGTCGCACACCTCGAACATGCGGCAGCTCGTGCGAACGCTCTCGTGAGTCGTGGAGCAACGCCTGGTGTTGTCTCTCAAGTGGTTGCACATCAAGCTGTCCGTGTCGTTGACTGGCCGCAGCTCCGGACACTTGGCGAAGCCGGCCAGCTCCGACTTGCACTCCAGGTGGTTGCTGAAGTGCAAGAAGTCGTCATTGCTGGAGGAGGAGGAGGAAGAAGACGAAGAAGAGGAGGAGGAAGAGGGGGAGGTGCGGTGGTGGTGGGGGAAGGAGGTGAGGTGGTCGGAGCCCCTCGTGGCCAGGCGAACGACCGGAAGGAAGTTGATCTCGCAGCGCCGGGCGTAGTTTCGTCGCCGCGACAACCTCTCCAGCGCGTTGCGACAGCGGCGTCGTAAGGCCAGGTACATGCACTCGTCCTCGTCTGCAACATAGTAATGATGACCAGTACCTTTAGTCATACCTGTGCTTCTTCTCAAATAACCGATCCGTCGTTTGGGGTTTGTCCATGCATACACCCCGTAAAGGGATCCCACGATATCCCCGATAGTGGCTCGACCCCACGATGGGCATGAAAATGGGCTCCACGATGTACTTCAAATCGGACCCAGTCATATACCCGACAATGGATTCTATGAAGTACCCATACTGGACCTAATGACGTAGTTACCCTTTAATGGACCGAGCAGTGCATCCGACAATGAACCCCATGAAGTACCCGCAATGGACGTAACGACGTAGGTACCCGTTCATGGACCGAGCAATCCACCCAGTAGTGGACTTCATGAAGTACCCGTAATGGACCTTATAACCACGTATCCCACAACAGACACCACTATGTTCCCCGAGCACGGACTCCACGATGTACTCGATAACGAAACGGTGCATGCATCCACGGTGTACCCGATAAAGAATCTGTGTGTGGCCATGATGCACCTGACAATGGCCCCATCGTGTGTAATATGTACCCGACACTGGAGCCGCGGAACAAGTGTTGCCGTTGTAATAGCTGTGTCCACAGAGACGGGTCCTGACTGCTGACCTGGGCGTGAGAGGTATGTCCGCCATTCCTGTCGCTGGCACAGGCCGCGGAGTGTCGCCGCTTTAAAGGCGTCGTTGTCAGAAGGTTTAGTTAGCGTGTTTTGTTCAGAGTGTGTGTGTGTGTGTGTGTGTGTGTGTGTGTGTGTGTGTGTGTGTGTGTGTGTGTGTGTGTGTGTGGGTGTGTGTGTGTGTGTGTGTGTGGCGGGGGCGTGTGCGTTGGGGTGTGGTATATATGTGTGAGTGTGTGTGTGTGTATATATGTGTGTGTGTGTGTGTGTGTGTGTGTGTGGTGTGTGTGGTGTGTGTGTGTGTGTGTGTGTGTGTGTGTGTGTGTGTGTGTGTGTGTGAGTGTGTGTGTGTGTGTGTGTTGTGTGTGAGAGAGAGAGAGAGAGTGCGTGCGTGCGTGCGTGCGTGCGTGCGTGCGTGCGGGGTGGTGTGTGTGTGTGTGTGTGTGTGTGTGTGTGTGTGTGTGTGTGAGTGAGGTGTGTGTGAGAGAGAGAGAGAGAGAGAGGTGTGTGTGTGTGTGTGTGTGTGTTGTGTGTGTGTGTGTGTGTGTGTGTGTGTGTGTGTGTGTGATAGAGAGAGATAGAGATAGAGAGTGTGTGTGTGTGTGCGCACGCGCGCTCCTGTGTGCGGCATCCACGATGAACGGACATGCAAACCCGGAACTGGACTCCTGATCGACAAGACACGCTGCAGCTTCCTCATCTTGTGAATCGATGGACAGCCAGGACATCGAAAACCGACCCCTCCCCGCACCCCCCCCCCCATCTCCCCACCCCTCGTCCCTCCCCCCCCTCCCCCCCCAAAGGAAAAAAAAAGCAATATTTCTCAGGCCAAAGACCTTCCATAGTGAGGGGAGAAACGAACCCAAGCCCACGGAGCCCAACAGATCCTCCCGGAAAGAAATTGGACATTTTGTTGACCCCAGAGGAGAAATAAACCACCAAGGGGTACTCTTTGTTCTTCCAAATAGTCACGCCCTAAGGTGACCAGTTGCACACATGCGTCTCAAAGCCCCGGCTTTTCATCAGCGGGCTGAGTAGCGGGGGGTAAACCGGAATACCTGCGGCCGGAAAACGATAAATGGTCCGAGGTTCGGTGTGACAGGTTATAGGTGAAAGATTGACCGCCCCTGACGAGACGACTCCAACCCTCCGCCTCTGGCACTGGTGACAATTAAAGTCCGCTTGACCGCACCGCAACGCGCCGGCTCTAAGAAACTGAATAATAATGATAATAGTAATAGTAATAATAATAATAACAACAGCAATGCACGTCTGGTGGGGCTAATCTATTCACAGATGCGACAGCACTGGGAGCGTACAATAGCAAATAATTCATTTCATTATACAATAATTTAATACGCGCGCGCGCACGCACGCACGCACGCACGCACGCACACACACACACAGACACACAGAAAACACACACACACACACACACACACACACACACACACACACACACACACACACACACACACACACACGCACGCATGCACTCACACACACACACACTCTCTCGCTCCCCCCCCCCCCCCCACACACACACACATACAAACACACACGAAAACATGCGGACACACCAGCACGTAATATATGATATCGACACAGAGGAAATCATGCCACTGACATCAGAGAAACGGGGGCAGACGGTTACAGCCTACGTATCTATAGACAACGTGTAACAATAATCCAAACATGTCCTGTTTTTAAAAACGTTTATTCCAAATTTTCGTCTGTGAGGGCTTTGTCAAGGCCTGCCTGGTTGGCTGAATTCCTACGACACGCGATTACGTCATGTCTTATGCGTCACACTTTCTTGCACACGACATGCATATGATATACATATAGATCTATATATGTATGTCCATGGTTACTGGGAAGCTTTGTTAGAAGTGATGTGGGTTGTAAGGTCTGTCTGTGTGAAGTCTGTGAGCCATAATGGCAGGGACTGTATGGAGTCATTCCAGGCAGAGGCACCGACGTGTGACAGTGATCTTTGAGAGATGTCTAATAAAGCCTTTATTCCGATATGGTATAAAACCAAAGTTTAGAACATTTAGAGCTTAGCCTTGACATAACCCTATGTGGCTGACTGGGCTCAAAGCACAAACTAACTAACAACATTTAGGGCTAAATGACAAATACTGACAGCTGGGTATTGTCCTGGATATTGTCACAAACAGGACGATCAGATCATTTTTCCAAAAGACCATTTTTCGCCAGAAATTTACTTCTTCTTCTTTTTTTCTTCTTTTTTTCCGTCTTAGTAAAAGACGTTAATTCCTACTGTTTGTTTGTTTGCCTGTGAGTGTGTGTGTGTGTGTGTGTGTGTGTGTGTGTGTGTGTGTGTGTGTGTGTGTGTGTGTGTGTGTGTGTGTGTGGTGTGTGTGTGTGTGTGTGTGTAAACGCCAGCAGTCAACTTTGCTGTACTTTTCTTTCTGGTCTTTGTCATAATAACTATATACACTATAATTTAAAAAAGAAAAAAAGAAAAAAAGGAAATCCGCCAAAGACAGACAGCAACTTTAACCCAACAAGGTCCTGAAAACTGTGTGGCTCCCACCCCCTACCCCTACCCCCCTACCCCCACCCCCATCCCTCTCGGCGTTTGAAGAGCGTGCTCGGGGTGTGTGGGGGAGGAGCAGATGAAGAGTTTGTCCAGGCCTCTCTCACCAACACTGGACATTGTGGGGGGCGCAAACCCAGCCGTTTACTCCTACACCTTGGCGTCCGCGGCGTGCTGGGACCTTGTTGAACCAGCCCGGGCCCCCATCAGTCTCCTCCAGCTCAGGCCCAAAGTCAGTGAGGCCAGAGAGTTGGGCCACCGACCACACAGGCTCAAAAGCAGGGGGGACTCGAGTAGCACACTAGACTGTGGCTAAACGCTCGTCTAATATGAGGAGTGGAAAACTGAACGACAAAAGGCTCCAAACGCTCGTCCAATATTATCGAAACGCTCGAAAAGCACACTCAGCGGACGGAAGAAGTTTGAACAACTTGTTGGCTTTGTTAAACGCCGCTAGATGAACGAAACCCGACTCAATTCCGCTTCCCCTCCCTCCCCCCCCCCCCCCCACCCCCGCCACCCCCACCGCATCCTTCTGCCTTCCCCTCCTCTTTCCCTCCGATCACTGAGACCAGGAATTCACCGGTGAATGAACGAACGCCTATATTTGCATTGTGACGCAACTCGTCAGACCCTCGTGTAGAGACGCTGCATGCTCTCGTCACGGCAAGGATAAAAATCCTCGTTCAACAACGCCGCTTCACAACCGTCACTGAGCCAAGTTTTAGACCCTCACTTAGATCCACAGATCCTCATTCAGCATCCACACAGACCCTCATTTAGATCCACAGATCCTCATTCAGCATCCATACAGACCCTCATTTAGCGACGTTATCTCTCTCGCATTATTAACCCTCCAAAAATAAATAAATCTGAAACAAGAATGACTGTTATCGTTCTAAAACAAGATTTAAACACATGAAAGGTTAAAAAGGTTAAAACATACACGCTCACACACACACACACACACACACACACACACACACACACACACACACACACACACACACACACACACACACACACACACACACACACAGAGAAAAGAAGAAGAACAAAACACAAGCTGCACATTTTCGGGATAAATTACCCCGAAAATTTGCAGATTGTATTTTTGTCCTAATAAATAGCGTTCTTTTTAAACCTTTCATGTGTTTGGATCTTATTAGCCCTCATTTAGCAGCATCGCAGACGAGGAGGTGCGGGAGGGGGTGGGGAATGGAGGGGGGGGGGGGGGTGTGGAGGAGAGAGTTATATACCTACTTAACGCTACACTGTCACCCTGCATTAAAGTAGGCAGCGGCGTGGGCCACATTAATGTTTCATTTATTGTGGAGGAACAAAGTCACAGACAGCATCGGGGACTGATAGGCTCTTTATGAAGGGAGCAGGACTTTCTACTTTTTTGTCTTTCTTCTCTCCCCCCCCCCCCCCCCCATCCGCCCCCTTGCTCTGAAGGCAATAGAAAAGATATGATTTATCGGGGGGGGGTGCTGGCATGCGAATGTGGGGACAGGAACGTGTAGGAGGGTGTGAACTAAGACCTCCTCCGTCCCCCCCTCCCCAAAAAAACAAACTCTATTTATAGTCTTTGACGTGGGATGGAGGCAATTAAAGAGAGCCTGGCGGAATGCGTAAAACGATCCACGAGAATGAAAAGCTATCAAGACCGAAAATAAAACACCCCGAACTAAACAAGCTTTTAAAAACAGAGAGAGAGAGAGAGCTCACACACAAAAACAGCGTGCATACAAATTACCAACGCCCACAAACTCTAGAAATAAACCGCTGGACCTGAGAGAGTGGCCACACTGGGGGAACCCTCCTGCTCGTCATCGCTTTATGACCAAGTCGTGTAACACCGGTGCACATTCCACAGTTCCGCAGTGCAGGTCAGTGGTCGGTCCTTCCGTTATCGTCAGATCGCTCTTCACGTGTGGAGTCTGACGTTTATGATTAGCCCCCCTTTGCGGGAACTTTCTAAAGTCATGATTAGCTGCCTTGGGGGATTTTATAAAAATAGACTTCCGAAGGATGGGAAGAACTCGAACTTGACAAGGATTGTAGTTTAGGTTTAGTCAAAAACCTCTCTGAGACAGACAGAGAGAGAGAAAGAGACTGTGGGGGGGGGGGGGGGGAGGGGGAAAGCGGAGAGAGAGAGAACGAAAAAAAGAACACAGAACAAGAGAAACACAAACAAAACAAAACAAAAACAAAAAGAAGAAGAAACACACACACAACAAAAAACAGCAACAACAAAAAACACGAGTTTTGAACGACGCTTCCGTCTTAACCCCTTCTCTGCACAAGGAACATGATAATCGTTTTCTCTCCAAACCTACTGGGCTGCGCTATGATATTACAGTGTCATGCGGCGTGCTTGAATTTGCAAATTTTCAACAAGCATGGCGTGTACAGCAAAGTTTTGTTAACGGTCGAACATTTCCACTTAGCTTCGCCGGTCTTTCGACCTAGTCTTGGAAGGACACTGCACCTGGGTCCTACATTTTCTGACAGCGAGGGGGTCGAAGGAACAAGCCTTCTCAAAACACTTTCTGTCCAGAATGTATACAGAAGGCAGTCACTCAGTGAAAAATGAAAGAAAAACTGACGTATTTAAACAAGCAAAACAACAACAACAACAACAACAATAAAAACAACAACTAAAAAACATTAAAAAACAACAACCAAGAAACAACAACAAAACCACTTCATTTAGTATCGGCTTTTAGAAAATTAGACTTGTGAGTGACGATCAGCGGGTTCGTATGTGCAAAAAACACGTCAAGTGTTACAGCTATCCTGGGGCCTACCGCAACTTTTTCTTTCTTTCCGTCTTTCTCTCTGTGTCTGTCTGTCTGTCTGTCTATGTCTATGTCTCTGTCTCTCTGTCTGTCTCTGTCTGTCCTCTGTCTTTCTGTCTGTCTGTCTGTCTGTCTGTCTCTCTCTCTCTCTCTCTCTCTCTCTCTCTCTCTCTCTCTCTCTCTCTCTCTCTCTCTCTCTCTCTCTCTCTCTCTCGTTTGTTTGGTTGGTTAGTTGGTTGGTTGTTGCTGTGTTCTGTTTGTGTTTTTTGTTAGTTTGTTTGTACTGCGTCTACTCAGAGGTGTTTTCTCTCAGTCGCCATAAACACGTACCTCTCGGACCCGGCATCCAAGATTAAACGCAAAGTGCAACAGGCTATAATCGAGCGAGAACACTTTACTGTGTTTTGTACATCCAGTCCCCTTAATCGTCACTCACGACGTTCTTCTTCTAAATTCAATACAAAATCAACGTCAGCATTTTCAAAGGAAATCCGTATTTCCCAAGCAAAAGGGAGAGAGAGAGAGAGAGAGAGAGAGAGAGAGAGAGAGAGAGAGAGAGAGAGAGAGGAGAGAGAGAGAGAGAGAGAGAGAGAGAGAGAAAATCGAGAAAAAAGAAGAAAAAAGAAGAAAACAAATAAAGAGAAAAAAGAAGAAGAAGAAAAAAGAAAATTACAACAACAAAAAAGAGAAAAAAAAGAAGAAGAAGAAGAAAGAAACGTGTGTTCACAAAGCTGGTTCCTTTAAAGCAACAAACTGGGCAGTCCCGCGTGAACGTGACTGTGAAGCTGTGGCGTAATCGATTGACATCATTGTTAAATATTGCGTCAATATTCGAACAAGGGGTTTGTATCCGTTCCATCGATCTAACAGCACTCACCTAATTAGATTTTGTACTTCGATTCTGTGTTCGCCCTGATGTCGCCAACACGGTTAACTGAGCATAACAAAATAAAAAATAATAACTTGAGTGGGTGAGTGAGTAAGCGAGTGAGTAAATGAGTGAGTGACTGACCGACAGACTGATCTGCTTGCTTGCTTACAAACTCACTATCTAACTCACTTACTTAAGAGAGCTTTATTAATCATTCTTCCCAGTACTGGACACGAAAACAACATAGCTCAACCAAAAGCAGATACGTGTCTTAGTTCTACATTTCATTTTTCACCGTGTAACTGTTGTTTAAGTGTCGTTTTGTAGCTTGATAAAGGGGATTACTCGAAAATTCGCATGTTGCATTTTGTCCTAATGAACAGAGTTCTTTTCAACCTTTCGTGTGTTTGGATTTTATTAATCCATTGCGGACATTACATGGTCTGCCACAAAACGTATTATATTATAAGACACTGCACCAACACTGACAATGTTCTCGTTCTTCCAAATTACAATCCATTTGTACAAAACTGTTCCTCCCATTCACACCCGAACATTCCTCCGTTTTTTGATCCCACCCTCGTCGTCCCTGCATCCCCATCTGTAGCCGTTGCGTGTTGTGTTTACAAATCTGCCTGCTTGTTGACTGTGTCCGAATGGCCGTTGGAATGGACGACTGTAGGTATCGCGCTGTCTTATGCGGGAAACCCTAAACCTGTCGCTTCTGTTTGTGTTTATTGTCAAATCCAGGTCTGAGTGGGTGCGTCTCGTCATCCGAGATTGTCCTCAGTTTGTTTGCCACTAATCGATGATAAGCTGTATTATGCTTTCTTGCCTTCTCCCAACCACCCCCACCCCACCCCACCACTTGCTTACTTGGTTCTATGTGTTTGTGTTAAATTCTTTTTGCTTGCTTCCATCCCTCCTTACTGGATTGTATATAAGTGTGTGTGTGTTAATTTCGTCCATAACTCATTCACAGCCCAGGCTTCAAATTCGGAAGGAGCATGCCCCCCCCCATCCTTTCCCCCAAATTAAAATGTGAAAAATCTGTTTCTTTCATGCACGCCTGCTTTGCTAGTCCTCTGAAAGGTTTCCCAGCTGCTCGCCCCACACACAACATTGGAACCCACTTTTGAAACCCGCCTAAAAGTCAGCAAGTGTGTAAGTCTTTAAAGGGATGACCACCCTAAAAGTGAAGTAGACCAGGTCCAATAAAAATATATATAAAAAACTATTTAAAAACAAACAAACAATAAATAAATAAAAAACACACACAGAGGCAACTCTAAAAAAATGGAGCAAACGTTAGCTTACAAAATGGGACCACCCTAACAAAAATGAAGCAAAAGAGGTCTAAAAAGAGCTGACGACCCTACAAAATGAAGCGAATGTTGGCTTAAAAACCCGAGTCCAGGCGAAATCAAGAGGAATGAGGTGAGCTGGACTCTCACGAAGAGGTTAAACTTCCTTTTGCGGGTCCGGGCGAGATCAAGAGGAGGGAAGTGGAGCTGGACCCTCAAGAGAGCCCAGAAGAGATCAAGAGTAGGGAGGTGGAGCTGGGCTCTGAAAGTTGGACTTCTTTTGTTTCAGTTGCTCCTCAACACCTGTGCTACGGATATTGTCCTTGCGACTCTGCTCCGCACGGCAGTTGAAACAGCAACTGCGTAGCACACTAGTTGCTGCGCAATGGCGAGGTCCCCACTGCCTTCACATTGTTGTTCTGGCGGTGGTCTACGGACTCCTCGGCCTTTCCGGGTCGGAGCGCGCGGTCGAGCCACTCACTCTTTCTCACTTCTCCTCCCCTGCCCCCCTTCCCCGCCCTTCCCCATGTCCACGTCCCTAATAAGCCTTCTGGTTTCTGTGGACATTAAGCACCATGATTACTTACTTACTGCTTAACAACGGAACTGTCCTAAAAAGTTGAGCAAATGAGGTCTAAAAAGACTGAGAGGAACACCCTGAAAAGATCAAGCAATACAGCAGACTACCTGTTTGTTTTAGACAAGTGTGGTCTTAAAGAGCCATGGTCCTTGGTCAGTGGGTTATTAACATGGAATTATTCAGTTAACCTTGAAGAGTTTAACGTGCAACATGGTTTAAATACTGACTTTCTTACATACAGCGGCTGTGTTCAGACTGGAAAGAAGTATATCAACGGTCTGGATATTGATGTCCAAAGCAGGCTTAACAACTCTTCAAACTTGAGAAAATCCTTAACAGTAACTTGCAAAGTACACAATGAAACAAAAATATATTACGACATTTTAGTTGAAACTTAAAGCAAACCGAAGTGCTGCATTAAATGGAAGGGCACACTGTCTAACAATCTCAGCTGGTAGGGCCTATACAACATTTTACAAAAAACACAAAAGCAAACACAGGAACTAAAACAGAAATGGTTTCAGACACGTTTAATCCACAGGATTCTCCCCACAAACGTAACGTAAAAAGAAACACGGAATTGTGAAAAGAAACAGTTTTACAATACAACAGTATGAGTAGGTGTGACTGTATGAGCTCCGGTCAAAAGCAATACAAAAAACATCGATGAAATTATTATTACAATTTTTTGTTTTCAGATTTGTAGTGATAATTACGTCTGCGTCCAAATTCTGACTGACTAAAGCACTAATTTCGTCATCTTGTGGACGGACATGACAAGGATCGCACAAACAACTCCGCCTCTCGATGATCAACTGCGGACATGTTATTCTGTTTGGGGGGGGTCCTAAATAACTCGTCTTAAAGCAGAAACCGATGTTTATACATATAACGAAGATGACTCGACCTGCAAGTCAGTAAAATTCAAAATTCTGCATGTGCACACTTTTCCAGTGAAATTGTTTTAATGGATTCTCGGTTCTAGAGAATCTTTGTGGCTACAATTTGTTTGGTGCATAATAAAACAGTTATCAGGATCTCCAATAATTTATCATACTGGCAGACTGTTCCTTGTTTTGCATGCAAAAGTTGACGGATCATCGACAAACTGATTGGGTTCAAAAGCAATTATATTTGCTTGTTTATTCTGTGTTTATTTGTTGTTGTGTGTGTGTGTGTGTGTGTGTGTGTGTGTGTGTGTGTGTGTGTGTGTGTGTGTGTGTGTGTGTGTGTGTGTGTGTGTGTGTGTTTGCAGACAAACAAAGACATGACACTGGACATCGTATATTATATACCACTATCAGATGGCGTTATACCAAATACATGGATTATAGTGAAGTACGCCGCACTCTCTTCGTCGTTTAAACTTTGATAATTAAACAGGTCTAATTGCTACGAGCACCACGGGGGGATTGAACACACGATGACGAAGTGTATGACTGATCATAGCTGACACGCTTTGGTATACCATAATTATGATCGTAAAATCGCCAGTATGCGCATTCGACAATGTTACACACACTAACGATAACACTGAGAAGAGAAAGTCCCCCACGCCCACCCACTCACGGCAAAAAACAACAAGAAAAAACAACTTATATTATTTTTAATTCTACAAACTGAACAGACAGACCAATGCAAACCAACCAACTTAACGAAAGCAAATAAATTGATAACTGGATTTTTAACGTCCTGTAAATGGGTAACTGGATTTGTAATGTTCTGTAATTTGTAATTATATTTTTAATGTCTTGTAAGTTGGGAACTGGATTTTTAATGTCTTATAAGTTGGTGATTAATTTTTTTAATGTCCTGTCTTTTGGTAAATGGATTTTTAATGTCCTATATATGGGTAACTGGATTTTTTTATTTAATGTCCTGTAAGCTGGTAACTGAAACTCGAACATTCTGTCAACAACGCAGGATCATCTCAGGACACGTTTGTTAGTTAGTTCTTGGAGGTTAACGTCCGTCGACCCCAAAGGGTCACCACAGGACAAGAGAACTAGCAGAAAACCTACCTAATTA
>JABMCL010002055.1:990000-992500 GCA_018857735.1 Alviniconcha marisindica | reverse complement strand
ATAGTATACATTTTAGAGCGGTCTGATCTTACGTGTCTTCCATGTACCTCCGATTTTGCCCTGTGATTTTGCTTTATTACAATGAATTGAGCTCTGATTTTCGGGGGTTTCAATAATGGAGTTTGTTATGTCAAGAAGATTACTACAGCTGCAAGTAATTCTGACATGGAACTCTTAACCCAACAATAAATGGCTGGAGACAGTAAGAAAACCAATAAGCGCATTGTCAATAGCCTCCGTGATGGTCATGGAGAATGGAAAAAAGTGTCTTTCGATCGTTTTTCAGCTGGCCTTCTGGCCTTTTCGCGATTACGTGGAAAAGAAATGCGTTTTTTGTTTTGTTCTTTCTTTGTTTGTTGTTGTTGTTTGCACCCTATAGCACGAGCAACAAGTTCTCGCTTGTTGCCAGACACACTCTGACTACGGGCCTTCAAAAATGCCTTTAAAGTTGGCACAGTAAACTTCGCGAATTCACTGTCACCGCCTTCCATTGTAAAGAAAGTACGCACCGAAAGTATAAACAGCCAAAGGACTTAAGCGATGCCAGGTAAAAGTCAATGGAGTTAACAACCCTGCCTGAACATCTTCGAAAAGGACTTGAGCTTTTTTTTCTCCCTCTGAACAGGGTCTAACTGATCTAATGTTTTCGTCTTCCGCTTGACATCATAGGTTCACCCGGCACGGTAGAGGGAAGCTTTTGCGTGTGCAGCTACTTTGCGCCACACGACCCTCGCCCTGCCGACGTCTCGTCGTCCATGAAGTCGGCGATGTACGAGACTGTCACCCCGCGTTTACTGCACTTGGGGGGGGGGGGGGGGGGGGGGGGGGGGAGGGCAGATTTTTCGGATTTTTTTAGAATGTACAGATTAAATCTGAGAAGGTGGCAATCGTTCAGTGGTCGACTTTCCGCTTTTGTTTTGAGAAGGTGGGAAACCTTCTCCGGTAGGTAGGTAGGTAGTGCTGCTTAATGTCCTCGGATGTCAGCTGACATATTAGGGACAAGCTGAGACCAATGCCGAAGCATGGTTCAATATAGCTTTACGTCCACGGAAACCAGGAGGCTCGTTAGGACGGACAGCCCAGGACGGCCACCTCGACTCTCACACAGCTCCTGAACTATGCGAACCTTCTCCGGTTAACCGGCGGGCAGTTAACCGTCATACACCTAAAGCCCGTTCTTAATTGGGCAAATGTTTGTTCGCCGAACTTACTTCGGACAGTTCGACGAACTACAATTCGTTTCTTAGTTGAACTTTTACTTCGCCGAACATTGGTTCGGACAGTTCGTTCTTAATTGGTTTATAATGAGATGCAAGGTTCGGCCCCAACTTGCGCCGGCGGAAGCGCAGCAGACAGCATGATCCAAAATGTAGGCTAAAGTCAAGTCAAGTCAAGTCAATATACCTTAATCATCTCTCACAAGGTAATTCTACTAACTACTATATCATTCTGGATCCCAGAGGCAAGGCTGCGCCTCCCACAAGTCAACAAAAAATGCAATTCCCTCCGAAGTGAGTGAAGTATTGACACCGAAGCGTCATCCATTTGTATTTTTCTTTCTTCCTCATCCACAGGAGAGCTCTGCTCTCAGCTAATCAGAGGCAATGTTCGTCGAACTGGGCGAATGTTCCCACAACATGTTGAGCGAAGCTTTTTGGACCCCGAATATAGCTTCGTCGCAGTTCGACGAATACTCCCAACTAGGTTCGCGAAGCAAAAGTTGGCCCAATTAAGAACCGACTAGGTTCGCCGAATACTCCCAACTAGGTTCGTGAACAAATGTTCGCCCAATTAAGAACGGGCTTAACGACTACACCACTGGGCCATCTCTGCCTCATCGTTCGTTCCTTCGTTCGTTCACCTTTCTTTTTTTTCTTCTCCTTTTTTTTTTAATGTGCTTGCAACAACTTGTCACCCAAACACCGGCCTTTGATGTCACCAGCTAAGTTAAGCCCTTCATACACTTATGTCAGAATACGTGTGTAAAAGCCGCCGTTGCACCAGAAATGTGCTTCAGGCGTAATCGGGGTAATCAGTGCGATTTGCAGAA
This sequence comes from Alviniconcha marisindica, assembly GCA_018857735.1. Lineage (NCBI taxonomy): Eukaryota > Metazoa > Mollusca > Gastropoda > Provannidae > Alviniconcha > Alviniconcha marisindica. Next base: position 990,450 of record JABMCL010002055.1, on the reverse strand, counting down.
AGAATGCACGCAATAGTCCTGTAGTCTTTCTCCGTGAGTCGTGGATCAGTGAGGTAATGATGATTAGGGCCGTGCCTGGAATTCCACTCACGTCATGACAACACATTATGCCTTACACGGTCGGACGAGCGGGTTGGACACGGCTGTGGGCGTTCACCGAGGGCACCCACGGAGAAAAAAGAAATGCAAATGTTGCACTTTTTTCCGTCTTTTTTTATTTTATATTTTTATATTTTATATATAGTTTGGTTTCACAAGGATGTCCAGTTCCTAAAAGTTATGCTTTAAGTTGTATGCGCGCATAGCAGACCACGCCGGATACACACACACACACACACACACACACACACACACACACACACACACACACACACACACACACACACACACACACACAAACACACACACACACACACACACACACACACACACACCACACACACACACACA
>JABMCL010002055.1:962500-985000 GCA_018857735.1 Alviniconcha marisindica | reverse complement strand
CCACCTCGACTCTCACACAGCTCCTGAACTATGAGTTTATAGGGAATGTATTGTGTGAATGTATCTTTGCTTTCCTGCCGCAGGGGCAAAAAACCCAAAAAACTCCATAAAAACCTTGTCAAAAACTCGCCATACATACGTGAGCAGCGCAAATCCCCGCTGGTGGTGAACGACTATTAACGGTACAGCAACAGCACAGATCCGAGGAGAGGATTTTCCAGAGTCACTGGGTGGGTAGTGTTCCTCACCCCCCACCCCCACGCCCTCTGCCACCACCTCCACCACCCCAACACCTCCACCGGCGCCCAGCGCCTGCTGTTGGACCCGTGTCAGGAAAAACAATTAGAGAACGCCCCCGTGCAGCCTGTCCGAATCGCGGTAATCGGGACGGGAACCATCGACATAGGTACTGACCCACAAACAGGCAGGGGCTGCGGAGATCAACCGGTGCAGTGTAGTAGATTGGGTTTGTTGTTGTTGTTGTTGCTGCTGCTGGTGGTGTTGTTAGTGATGGTGGTGGTGGCGGCGGTAGTGTTTGTGGGTGTATACCACCTCTGTGTGTGTGTGTGTGTGTGTGTGTGTGTGTGTGTGTGTGTGTGTGTGTGTGTGTGTGTGTGTGTGTGTGTGTGGGTGTGTGTGTGTGTGTGTGTGTGTGTGTGTGTGTGTGTGTGTGTGTGTGTGTGTGTGTGTGTGTGTGTGTGTTGTGTGTTGTTGACTGTCTGTCTGTCTGTCTCTGTCTGTCTTCTGTCTCTGTCTCTCTCTGTCTCTCTTGTCTCTGTCTCCGTCTCTCTCTCTCTCTCTCTCTCTCTCTCTCTCTCTCTCTCTCTCTCTCTCTCTCTCTCTCTCTCTCTCTCTCTCTCTCTCTCTCTCTCTCTCTCTCACACACACACACACACATTCTGTCTTTTGCACACGTGCGCGCGTAGGAGTAGTCCTGTGTGTGGGGTGGGGGGTGGGGGGCGGGTGTTTTCTTTTCACACATCTCAATCTGTCTACCGAGACCGAGGCTGTGTCACGTGACAGGTACGGCGAACTTTTTTTTCTCCAGTTTAAAATATACCCTGATAGGGCTAAGACCTATTATTATTATTGTTGTTGTTATCAAAAAGGGATGACTTCTACCTCCTCAAATTAGGCCACAGTGTATTTGAAAATTAAACCCGCTAGAAACGATACAATAAATGCTGAGACAAAAAACAGTTGCCGTCTTCGATCGTGGGATTTTTTGTTCCAGTGTGTGTGGATTGGGGGTGGGTGTGGTGCGTGGGGTGATGCGTGCGTGCGCGTGCGTGCGTGCGTGCGTCGTCGTGCGTGTGTTGCGTGGGCGCGGCCCGCGTGTGTGTGTGTGTGTGTGTGTGTGTGTGTGTGTGTGTGTGTGTTGTTGTGTTGTTGTTGTTGTTATTATTATTATTATTGTTGCTGTGCTGTTTTGTTTTGTTTTGTGGATTGCTTTAGGTTGTTGCAGTGTGCGTGTGTGGTCGTGTGGGCAGGTACAGAGGATGGTACGTGTTTATGTTTCTTTGTTGGGGGAGGGGGTAGCTTTTTACTTCTTCCTCGATGTAAGCAATATATTTTATATATCAGCTGGTACTCTGAGAGTTCAGATCAGTCCATAATTCTGTTCATTTTCCTACCCAGTGATCTGATCTGATTGAGAGGTTACAACATGAGTTGAGTCATCTTCTTCACTTCGGAGAGACGGGTGGAGCGCATATGGGTTTTTCCGAACGCATAGATACCATCTTTAACTGAACTTGAGTCATCAGCCTGCGACAAACGACGCGGGCAGTACTCGAAGAAAAATACCAGGCCCTCCAATCCCCCTCTGGATTCCAAGACCAATACCGACGCCAAACCCATGGGAATTCCGGCCTCCGAGAGATTCGAACTCACAACCCATGACACGTTAAACAAGCCCACAGCCAGCAGAGCCACTGACGACGACAAACCTTTCTGCTCGACAAAAGCTGGCAACCACAGGCACTCGGAGAGAGTGGGAGAAAATCCCACAACGCTTGGTGTTTGTTCTGTCTTTATTGTGGGCTGTTTTGTTTCCCAAACACCTGTGCGGAAAACTACCGGTAAATGCCGATTTTCAGCTTCCACACAAACTTAAAAGAGCGACCAACGTGAGAAGCCAAGTGCTTATTATGGCTACTCGACCATCAAGAATGATATAAACTGTTTTCTAGCCCGCGGCGTGTTTGATGCTACCGTCTTGATCCATGCGGCTCGGCGATTAAGCGACGTCGACTTATTCCGGCTAATTAGCCGAGCACTCACTTGGTCCCCAACCGCCACAGGTTCCGCTCCCGCTCACTGTTCATCCACTTGCCGAAAACTCGGCGAAAATGTTTGGCACGCGCCGTTCTTGGCATTGCTGGCATTTTGCGGTTTTCAGTCGGTGTGAATGATTGTGTGTGTGACCGAGCGTGAGCAATGACACAATGGAAAGTTGAAATCGCGAAGAAGTCGCTGCGACTGGCATAGCTTGGATTCACTGACCTCCCTCTTTTCTTCTTCCGAGCTAATATTGGCGCCAGCGGCCTAGGATTACTTCTGTAGTGAAGCCAGCAGTTTATCCAAGCAGGGGATTTCAAGTCAACCGTCCATTCATGTCCGGGGTATATGACTTTGCAGAAATTATGTCAACAACGCGCGTTTGGCGCTAGCCAGCGTTTAGTAAGTCCTAGGTGGGAATCCATATATATGTATATATAGCTTGTCGTAACTGGCCGTGGAAAGAAGGATCAAAGTCCACTGTACGTCTGCGTGTTGGACACAAGAAGCAGTCGGATCCAACTGAGCGGCGTGGTCACCACGCTGAACTCAAGTAGCCAGAGCTCCAAAGTCACCAAGGTGACACACTCACGTTTCTGTACCGATTACTACAAGAATCTAATAGGCTATTTTTTCACATAATAGGTGGCGTACCTGTATATCTGTATATGGGTCGTTGACTGTGGAAGGAAGCATAATTGTGGATAGAGAGGGGTGGGATGGGGAGGGGGAGGGGGTGGAGGGGGAGGGGGGTTGGGGGCGGGGGGGCAGGTGAGAGCTAGGCATCTGGGGGGGGGGGGGGTGGTGGAGGAAGAGAGACTCAGAGGTTGTTTTGTTTGTTGTTGTTGGGAGTATTGGTAGTTCACTAACTGTAATCCGTATCTGAGTGGGCGATGGGGGACTGACTGGCGCGCGTGTGTGTGTTTCCTCATGTAGGTGTGGGTGTAACTAAGTAAGTAAACATGGTGCTTAACGTCCACAGAAACCATTAGGCTTATTAGGGGCCGGGGGGAATGGGTATGGAGGTGGGAGAAGAGGGAGATTATATCCCTATCACTACACTACATTAAGATGGGTAGCGATGTGAGCCATTTTAATGTTTCATTAATTGTGAGGAACAAAGTCACAAGACAGGGTCCACAAACCACGACCTTTTTGGAGAGAAAGGATAGCCGAAGCGGAATTGAGCCCAGGCCCTTCTGCTTACCAGCCTATGTAACGCCTTACCGCTAGGCCAAGCCAGCTCACTGGCACACCCTCCTCCGCATTCAAAGTAAGTAAGTAAGCATGGTGCTTAACGTCCACAGAAACCATAAAGGTTATTAGGGACGGGGAGAGTGGGGGAGAGGGGGAGATAATATTCCTGTCTCTACACTGTCACCACCAGAATGACTCCTGCATTAAGATGGGCATGCAGTAATGAAAGCCATTTCAATGTTTCATTAAATGTGAGGAACAAAGCCACAAGACTGTCCACAAACCACAACCTTTTTCAAGAGAAAGGAGAGCCGAAGCGGTATCGAGCCGATGCTCTTCTGCTTACCAGCCTAACGTCTTACCGCTAGGCCAAACCGGCTCACATGCGTGGGTGTGTACGTATGTATAAATAGTCGTTCTTAGCTAGGAGGTTATTGTTATGGTAGAATACTATATTTGAGGTTCTGTTCGTTTAAATCTATGTAAATGTGATTTTGTGAAGTTGTTTGTACAGCGTAATGAGTCTAACTCGTATTAGAGAAAGGCGCTTTATAAGAACTATATTATACACAGACAACATGCGCTTTTACCATGCTGTTTACAGTCATGGAGTACATCGACACAAGCGTGCTTGTCGAAGGAAACTTTTGACTCAGTTAGTTCTTCGTGGGATTCCCTGTGAGCCGGTTTGGCCTAGCGGTAAGGCGTTAGGCTGGTAAGCGGAAGGACCTCGGTTCGATACCGCTTCGGCTCTCCTTTCTCTTCAAAAAGGTTGTGGTTTGTGGACACTGTCTTTGACTTTGTCCATCACTTCCTACTGAAACATTAAAATGGCTCTCATCGCTGCCCATCTTAATGCAGAAGTCATTCTGGTGGTGACAGTGTACGATAGGTATATAATCTCCCTCTTCCCCCACCTCCATACCCCCTTCCCCTCCTTCTCCCCGTCCCTAATAAGCCTTATGTTTTCTGTGGACGTTAAGCACCATGTTTACTTACGTGGGATTCCCCGCGTTATGGGAGATTCACGGCCTCTGATTGGCTGAAGCGGTCTGTCACTCAAGCTCGCCGCGACTGGTTAATTATATCGCCATTGTGACACGATAGACTGGATGTCCATTACACAAAGTTCAATTATATCGCCATTGCGGCACGATAGATTGTATTTCCTTTGCGCAACGTTCAAAAATATAATCGCCGTTGTGACGGTTACATCGCCATTGTGAAACGATAGACTGGATTTCCTTTGCGCAACGTTCAATTATATCGCTATCGTCCCACGACGTTCAATTATAGCGCCATTGTGACACGATAGACTGGAAGTCCATTGTACAACGTTCAGTTATATCGCCATTGTCACACGATAGACTGGAAGTCCATTGTACAAGTTTCAATTATATCGCCATTGTCACACGATAGACTGGATGTCCGTTGCACGACAGTCAGTGTTACAGCCGTCGTAACACTGTAGGCTGGGTGTTCATTGCAAAACGTTCAGCGTAACAGCCTTTGTGATACGGCGACAGACTGGTTGTCCGCCGCACAACGTTCAGTTTAGCATGGGTGTGAATGATCTTTGCGTATAATGGGGGTGGGTACTGCGTATAATGCGGTTGTCTTTACGCATTGTTACGGCGGGAGGCGGGGGGGGGGGGGGGGGGGGGCTGGGAAAATTGTTTCCGGCGATTACAAAAATTTCGGGTCTCAAATATTTCCAGTAGTCTGGCAACATAAACACTGGCCACACACTACCGTCCCTCTCTGGTTAGGTTAGGCAGACCAGCTCTTATAGCAGTGACGGTATAGTGTCTACACTCGTGTGGGACTGTGACATGCACACAAGCTGATTCCCTCCTTCCACAGTGCTCGTTATAAGAGATCTTCGTGCGGTGCGGATTACCATAGTTCAGGAGCTGTGTGAGAGTCGAGGTGGCCGTCCTGGGTTGTCTGTCCTAACGAGCCTTCTGGTTTCCGTGGACGTAAAGCTATATTGAACCATGCTTCGGCATTGGTCTCAGCTTGTCCCTAATATGTCAACCGACATCCGAGGACATTAAGCAACACAACCGAACCAACCGCGGATTACTCCCTTTCTTGTGGCCAACACCGCAAGCAAGAAGGCCATACAACCGAGTGTGTAACCCGCAGTGTTTGAGAAGCAGGGGTGCCGTAGTCGTAGTTAATTAGTTCGTGGATTTTAACGCCCCCGTCAATGCATGGGGTCACATCAGGACGAATCACACGTTCAAAATTCTTTTACACCAGTTCAAAACAGAAGTCATTTAATCACAATTTTGTCTCATTCACTGTTACCAAACCAGCCTCAGTAACACTTAGCAAGTAACTTGGTGTTTTACGCCCAGTCAACCAATGTGGTTATATCAGGGCGATCCTCAGAACCGAACCAGCTATCTGTTTATCAATACACAGTAACACATGTTTTGGTACCTGATCATATTCACCTCAGGACGAATCACACGTTCAAAATTCTTTTACTACACCAGTTCAAAACAGAAGTCATTTAATCACAAGTTTGTCTATTTCTCTGTTACAACCTCAGAACCAAACCAGCTATCTGTTTATCAATACACAGTAACACATGTTTTGGTACGTAATCATGTTCTGTAGGCACTCACTGCGTGAGCCAAAACAAACGCAGATAAAAAGTAGGCGGACAAATGAGGGTGAATGAACCGGGAAGGTAGAAATTGGGACAAGGTCAACATTTCTGGCAGTGAGCCAAGCACGAGTGGCTATATCCTGACCTACGCCGGGCTCTAAAAGCCCGTCCCTAATAAGCCGTACGGTTTCTGTGGACGTTAAGCACCATGTTTACTTTAATTTGCTCTAAAAGGAAGAACATTTGTCAGCTCTTGGTTCTCAACGGAGGCGGGCTGTAATTTCTGCGTCCGCAGTAACCCCGTGCGGGCGCCGTTGTAGCCGTGTCATAAGGTGTTTGAGTTCGTGGCCCGCCACCCCTCTCTCAATTATCATCACCGTTTTACACCAGCCCCGCTCCCTGTTTGCTGCGCAAAACGATCCGGCCAACTTCGGCCCAGCCTGTCAACGTTTAGAGTTTCGCTGGCTAAACAGTGTGTTGAAAAAGGTCGGCTGGAATTCCCAAAGATAATAAATCCTCCTTTAACAAGGCTTTTGATGTCTGCTGCTTTTAGCTTTGTGTGGCAAAAAAAGCTAATGACGGGGAAACAGAGGAGGTGGGGCGCTGACTGAATCACTTCCGGTGCACTTAATGCTGCGTCTGTTTTCTTTTCTTCCGTTTGGGCCTGCTTCTCCGTAACGCGGTTATTGGAGTATTGGTGGGAGAATCTAAGCTCGAAGGAGGAGGTGGGGGAGAGACAGAGAGAGAATAATTATCACAGACAGACAGAGACCGAGAGACCGAGAGAGACCGTGTGTGTGTGTGTGTGTGTGTGTGTGTGTGTGTGTGTGGTGTGTGTGTGTGTGTGAGTGTGTGTGTGTGGTGTGTGTGTGTGTGTGTGTGTGTGTGTGCGTGCGTGCGTGCGTGCGTGCGTGCGTGTGTGTGTGTACGTGCGTACGTGTGTGTGTGCGTGCGCGCGCGCGCGCGCGTGTGTGTGTGTGTGTGTGTGTGTGTGTGTGTGTGTCTGTGTCTGTGTGTGTCTGTATGTAAGCTGGAGAGAGGAAGGGATCAGCAGTGTTGGCCTAGCGGTAAGCCACTAGGGATCTACCATGCTTTTTAGTCGTCTCATTCAACGGACTAGACGTTCAGTCCGATGTCCCCGCCGGACTGGAAATACAGCGCTGAAATCGGATAGGGTCAGGATCGAACCCAGGACACTCGACATGCGAAACGACAGCAGATGAATATCAACGCGGGAGCCCATCGGCTTCTTCGACGTGAGCCGAGTTGGCTTAGCGGTAAAGTGATAGGCTACCAAACGGACGACGCCAGGTCGATTCCCAGCTTCGGCTCCTCCCTGTTCAAAAGTTATGATTTATGGACGATTCCCCACTTCGGCTGTCTTTTCATTTAAAAAGTTGTGGTTCGTGGGCCCCGTCTTGTGATTTTGTCCCTCACAATAAATGAAACATTAAAATGGCTTTCATCGCTGCCCATCTCAATGCAGAAGTCATTCTGGTGCTGACAGTGTAGCGTTAAGCATAATTTAGTTTTCCCAACCTCCTGGGATCTCGGTCGCCGCCAGTTTCTCTCCAGAGGCTACCTAGACTTCAAATCAAATCAAATCAAATCAATCTTTATTATTCATCAATATACAAAGCAGAAAAATGAAAAAAATTCTTTGACACATTTGAAGGTATATTTAAAATAACAATAAATATTGGAGTATTGGTGGCCGAACTTCAAATCGTCTTCCTAAAAATTAATACACTCTCGCTCCGTCCGGAAATGACGTCAGCGGAAACACTACACAGACCCAGCGTTCTCCTCGAAGCACCTTGACGGAAGTGGATTTTGTGGGGGGGGTTTGTTTGTTTTTTCGACTACAGGAAACAGGATTTGGGCCATGTTAAAAAGGGCTCGGCTTAAAATAGAACCAATTTATTGTCGGTACTTTGGGGCCGAACTATTTTCTGTAGTCTATCCAGTCGTTCTTTTAATCTTTCCCCCCAGCAAGCATAGTCGACAGACTACGATGACGGACCACCTCATCGTTGTGTCAGCTTATCACTGCGGAAGAATGTTCTTCTGTCAGCACAGTCCGGTGAACACAGACATTTCAGTCAGGCCAATTTCACACCGATCTAGCGATGGATTTCATTTTGTTGTTCTGCCTTTTTTCGGCTTGTTTTTTAATTGCTTCTTTCCTTTAAAGCTAGTTGTTTTGAATCGAGTATTGCTTTGTCTGATTTAGGATTCTGTTTGCTCTTTTTAGCTTATTGCGTTGGTTTTCTTATCTGTTCTTCTCTCCTTTCGTCCTGGGTTGACCCTCTGCGTTTGACAAGAACTAAGTAACTCGTTCTTCTATCTCGGTTTTGCTGGTGGCGGTGGTGGTGGTGTGTCTGTGGAGGGATGGGGGGTGGGGGTGGGCAGGGGGGGGGGGGGGGGGGGGTTAGAGGGATTGGTGGAGGGGTAGGGGAAGAGGAAGGGAGAAGAAGAAGTCTGCAGAGAAGATGTTTGACCGAGACGGGGCCGCTAGACCATGTGTAGGTCATCTCGCTATCGAGTGTCTTGTGGCGGAGAAGAAGCTATCTGCGATGCCCGCCGAGCTGGCCGTAATTGTCTGCGCGGCGGCAATTCCCTGGGCCCGCTTGACAGTAGTCCGCCAGGCGAGGGCTTCTCGAGGGCCTGACAATTACATCCACGTCGTTTCTACTGTCACCTCCATTCTGCACACACACGCTCAGTTCACCGTCTGCGCCCTGCCGCTGGTCGTCTTCTGTCTAGCGGGGGTTCGGTTTCTGTCTTTTGTTTCAACCGCTTTGTTTTTGTTTCTCTGTTTTTGTACTTCTGTCTGTCTGTCTGTCTGTCTGTCTGTCTCTGTCTCTGTCTCTCTCTCTCTCTCTCTCTCTCTCTCTCTCTCTCTCTCTCTCTCTCTCTTCTCTCTCTCTCTCTCTCTCTCTCTCTCTCTCTCTCATCACACACACACACACACACACACAACACACACACACACACACACACAACACACACACACAAACACACACACTCTCTCTCTCCTCTCCTTCTCCTCTCTCTTCTCTACCCCACACACACACACACACACACACACACACACAACACACACACACACACACACACACACACACACACACATCACTACACACCTCATTCTCTCTCTCTCTCTCTCTCTCTCTCTCTCTCTCTCTCTCTCTCTCTCTCTCTCTCTCTCTCTCTCCTCTCCTCTTCACACACACACACACACAACACAAACACACACAAAACACACACACACACAACACACACACACACACACACACACACACACACACACACACACACACACACACACACACACACACACAGTGCATCCGTCGTCAAACAATGCAGTGCTTCTACTATCGCAGCTTATTTATCGGTCACTGTTTCACTACTTACACACACAGCGAAGACATTAAATAGTAGTATAATCAATGTTGAAAAGGGGGGAATTTTATTAAATGAAAGAAGTATGAAACAAAGGTAATCTGGACCTCTCGTAGGAAATGTGATAGACTGGAAGCCAATATTTTCATGTGTGTGTGTGTGTGTGTGTGTGTGTGTGTGTGTGTGTGTGTGTAGTGAATGCTTTTTCAGTCGCTTAATAAAGTCGAAATTGCTACACACACACACACACACACACACACACACACACACACACACACACACACACACACACACACACACAACACACACACACGCACGCACTCACACACACACACTCACACACAAACAAAACAACACACACACACACACACACACACACACACACACACACACACACACACACACACACACGCACGCACACACAAAGAGAAGCCTATCTTTTTTCTTTCTTTTCCTTAATGCTATAGCTTTCTTTGTGGTCTTTTGTGTGTTGGATCAGGTCTCAGAAATCGTGCAGTTTTTCTGGAAGATAAAATAATGTAGTCGTACGTCCCCCATTCGCACACTGAATTCCCATCACGTGTCCTCTCCACCCAAACACGCCTTCGGAGATAGATTAAATTAAATGCTCTAGGTGCGAAGATTGGAGGCAGAAAGAGAAAACAATGAAGCCATTCCATTACCAGGCTGTCTGCTGCGCTGTCGCTGATGGAGATGGAAGGTGGCGGCTTGCTGACGGTGGTCGACGTCGTCTGATCAACGCGCAGACGACGAGATTTGGAATTTCCGGCATGCGAGACTTCCACATCCCACAACACCCTACATCTCTCTCTCTCTCTCTCTCTCTCTCTCTCTCTGACAACCATTCGGAAAGTAGAACGCCAGTTGATAATGACACCAGAAGAACATCCAAAGACAATACTGTAAATTCGTTTGGTCGTTATTTGATTGGCATTTGTGAAGAATTTGGGCTATCGATTTTGAATGGATTGCAATATTTGAATTTTTCAGGTGATTTCACGTATATTTCGCAAACGGGATGTAGTTTGGTCGATTATTTTATTATGTCAGCAAGCATGCTTTCAATGTGCAGGCGTTTTAATGTTATTCCTATGGTAGAATCAAAACATTTGGCAGTAGAAATGTCAATTGTCACTGTTAATAATTATGTTACTGTAAAAGGAACAGTACCTAAAGCTTTTTCAGTAGTGAAATACAAATGGGATGAAGAAAAAAGTGTCAATTTTGCCAGTATGATGCAAACTGATCACGTACAGGCCCTATTGGATGAAGCTGAGTCATTGAAAGATTGTGATATCAACCAAGCTCTTTCCAAATTTAACGAATGTTTTGAATATGCTGGCGAATGTATGAAGAAAACAATATTTATTGGGAGTGAAAAAAGACAAACTTGGTTTGACCTAGAATGCAGGGAAAGTAGAAAAATTCTTAGACAGCGATTGCGGAGGTTTTGTAAGTCTAATTGTGACAAAGACAGGCTTAGTTATTCACAAAAAAGAAGAGAATACAAAGAACTGTTGAGACAGAAGAAAAAGTCCCACAAAAATCATATTCTTCATTCTTTGCAGGCTCACATAAAAGACCCCAAGAGGTTTTGGGACACTGTTCGTTCGGTGCGCCCTAAGTCTCGCGGACATTCTGCTATAACAAGTGAAGAATGGTATAATTATTTCAGTAGCATATTTAATTCTCCACTGAGTGAATCTGAACCAACTACTGAAGACTTAGGGGATGCGGCATTTGCTGATGACGAAATGAACTGTGAGACCTTGAATCAGCCTATCACCGTAGATGAAATCAAAACGACAATAAGGGCATTAAAAGATCAAAAAGCTGCTGGTCCTGATGGACTTATCGGAGAGTTTTATAAGAATAGCACAGTACACATTTTGCCATTTCTAGTTAAGTTCTTCAATTTCATCTTTGATCATGGTTTATTTCCTGACGAATGGTCGTTGGCAATCTTACATCCGTTACATAAGAAAGGGGACACAAACGTACCGGATAATCACAGGGGTATATCCTTGCTCAACATATGCAGTAAACTGTATAGTTTTGTGTTGAATAAGCGGATTACCAACTGGATAGATGATAATGAGATAATTGGAGAAGAACAGGCCGGTTTTAGGCAAGAACGTAGTACTTTTGACCATATTTTTACTCTTTTAGCGTTAGTCCAGAAACAGCTACTGAGGCACAGAAAACTGTATGTGGCCTTTATTGATTTTCGTAAAGCTTTTGACACGATATGCAGAACAAAATTGTGGACTGTACTGCACAGAAACGGCCTTAGAGGCAAAATCGCGATTGCACTACAAAGTATGTATGCCATTGTCAAGGCTCGAGTTCGTGCTGGGGGGGAGTTAACCGATGTATTCTTATGTCCTCGCGGTTTGAAGCAGGGTGAAGTGTGTTCACCAGTTCTTTTTTCGTTGTTTATTAACGAACTGACGAAGGACATCATTGAAAGTGGCAAGCATGGCATCCAGTTAGCTCCTGATTTGATTGAATTGCTGATTTTGTTATTTGCTGACGACGTCGTTTTGTTGTCTGATAGTGTCTTTGGTCTTCAGACTCAACTGAATGTTCTCTTTAACACTGCCAAGCGTCTCGATTTGATTGTAAATTTGGACAAGTCTAACATAGTTGTTTTCAGGAATGGGGGTCATCTTGCTCTGAATGAAAACTGGTGCTTTGGTAACGAGGAACTTGAAGTTGTAAACATGTACAAGTACCTGGGAGTCTACTTTACCACAAGGCTCACGTTCTCACCTACTCTAAACGACCTTGCGGATCGAGCCAGAAAGGGAATGCTAGCAATTATGAAACTTTTATGGTCCATTGGTGAGCATTCACCAGAAATCTTTTTAAAATGTTTGATTGCCAGATACAACCTATTTTGACTTATGGTTCCGAAGTATGGGGACTGTCAGATAACCAGGAAAGTATCGAAAGAGTACATTTATTAGCTTTGAAAAGGTTCTTGGGTGTCAACCCAAAGTCTCCCAGACATTTAATATATGGCGAAACGGGCAGACACCCCCTTTTTGTAAACACGTATGCCAGATGTATAAAGTTTTGGCTGCGCCTGACGTGTATGGATGACAGAAGGTACCCCAGAAAAGCTTATAATATGTTATTAAATCTTCAAAGACAGAACTATACTACATGGGCTTGCAAAGTTCGAAATGTTTTATACAAATTTGGCTTTGGTGTGGTTTGGGAAATGCAAGGTGTTGGTAATGTAAACTTGTTCATTAACGAGTTTAAGTTGAGGCTTATAGATTGCTTTAAACAAGACTGGCATGCTGCTCTGGGTTCACACGATTTTTATAACGTATACTCTAATTTCAATCAGTCATTAGTACTCAGTCATTATCTTCGAACTCTTAACAACATAAGCGTGCGGAGAGTATTTACTAGATTCAGAATTGGAATGTCTGCATTAAAATGTCATTACCTACAGTATAGATCCTTTGCTCGCGACAGAGATATAAATTGTCCATTCTGTAATACGCCAGAAACAGAAGTACATTTTTTATTAATATGTCCAAAGTATATAGCCTTGAGGGATGAACTTATTCCACCAAAGTACCATAGACAACCATCCATGTTTAAATTTTCCTTATTATTAGCTAGCACGAACGCACCCACCATAGAGAAATTATCCACCTTCGTTTTTAAAGCTTTAAGCACTAGAAAACTGAGTTTAAGTCCGTCATTGGATCCATGAGAATTCGAATTGCCTGAATGTTCACTCCTGTTGTAATGGGCCGGAGGCCTAACAATAAAATAATCTTGTCTTGTCTTGTCTTCTCTCTCTCTCTCTCTCTCTCTCTCTCTCTCTCTCTCTCTCTCTCTCTCTCTCTCTCTCTTTCTCTCTCTCTCTTAGAAGAACTCTTCATGTCCTAAGCGCGTTCTGTCCTAATTACAGAAGGCGTTTAAAAAACAAACAAACAAACAAGATTTTGTTTTTCGAACATTGCTTTATGGAGGAACAATAGCCTTCTGCGAGCACTGTTTTGTTCAACTGACGGAAGTAATACAAATGAAAACTTCAAATCTAGGATTTTGCTTCCGTTGACTTGATGTTGAATTTAGAAGACTAGTTTTCTTCTCAGATCTACCAGTGACCCGACAAGCGTACTGGGACACAGTGGTGCCTCCTGCTCGAGTCTATGCACCCTGGCTGTGTGTGACAGGCGAGCTAGGACTCACTACAACACAGAACATTACAAAACAATGCTATTGTCCTCGTCGCAAAATTCATTAGGCCGCAGTAAACACAACAACGAAACAAAGCATCGCATATGTTAAAGATTATTTAGAAAATCGTGAATAATGCACACACACACACACACACACACACACACACACACACACACACACACACACACACACACACACACACACACACACACACACACACACACACACACACACACTTTGTCCTTTTTATACCAGCGTCAGCATATGCTATATCAACTTTTTCACAGGCTAAAGTCGTTCAGATTCTAGCTTATTCTAATTTACACAGGCTGGTCCTTTAGCCGTAGCCATGGACCTATAGTATATTATATATACTATATTATGGTATGTATAGGTCCTTTAGCCCTGGCAGAGAAGGACGCGGACGCTAACGAGGTTCGATACTACATTGTTTGCGGCCTCAAGTCTGCTTCTTTTGTGGCAGCAAATATTTTGCCGCTGCAAACACGGAAAGCATGAGTTCTGGCGTCACCGAAGTTGTTTTCGTCGCTCCAGTATATGGTGGACCAGATCTGCGGCGAGGACAAAAGTAAAACTGCCCGCACCAGCCTGTTTTAATCGCCAAACATTTAATGTGCACTTTGTCACTTTGAAAAAGAACACTTCGGTGCCACAATTTGTTTTGTTTTTTAAGTCAATGTTCTCCCTGCAACATGTCGATTTTATCAGGCTTATTAATTACGGAGAAAAATCGAGGATCTACCTCTAGCGGAGTTTATGTACCTTGTATTTAGGATGATAGCTTTGAGGATGTACCTCTGGTGGCGTTTATGTATCTTGTATTTAGGATGATACCTTTGAGGATGTACCTCTGGTGGAGTTTATGTACCTTGTATTTAGGATGATACCTTTGAGTATGTACCTATGGTGGAGTTTATGTACCTTGTATTTAGGATGATACCTTTGAGGATGTACCTATGGTGGAGTTTATGTACCTTGTATTTAGGATGATACCTTTGACGACGTACCTCTGGTGAAGTTTATGTACCTTCTGTTTAGGATGAAACCTTTGAGGACGTACCTCTGGTGGGGTTTATGTACCTTCTGTTTAGGATGAAACCTTTGAGGACGTACCTCTGGTGGGGTTTATGTACCTTGTATTTAGGATGATACCTTTGAGGACGTACCTCTGGTGGGGTTTATGTACCTTGTATTTAGGATGATACCTTTGAGGACGTACCTCTGGTGGAGTTTAATGTAACATTTTATTTAGGATGATACCTTTGAGGATGTACCTCTGGTGGAGTTTATGTACCTTGTATTTAGAATGATACCTTTGAGGATACCTCTAGTGGTGTTTATGTACCTTGTATTTAGGATAATACCTTTGAGGATGCACCTCTGGTGGAGTTTATGTACCTTGTATTTAGGATGATACCTTTGAGGACGTACCTCTGGTGGAGTTTAATGTAACATTTTATTTAGGATGATACCTTTGAGGATGTACCTCTGGTGGAGTTTATGTACCTTGTATTTAGGATGATACCTTTGAGGATACCTCTAGTGGTGTTTATGTACCTTGTATTTAGGATAATACCTTTGAGGATGCACCTCTGGTGGAGTTTCTGTACCTTGTATTTAGGATGATACCTTTGAGGACGTACCTCTCGTGGAGCTTATGTACCTTGTATTTACATGCATGCCAGGTGAGTGTTACCGTAGGCGACTCAGGTCTTTCTTGTTCCGCTTGTGTGACGTATTTCGAACGCTGATTAACTCCTTTGTGTGTTTGTTGGTTAGGGGCCGGGAGCCCAGCACGGCCACCTTGTCTTTCACACAGCTCCTGAGTTCTGACGACAGGTAGTGACTGCCAATGGTACTATAAGCGTTCTCCGCCGTATCCCTCTCCAAGCTTCGCTTTCCGGCACCCTTCCTTCAAACTCTGCCGTGATTGGTTACTCTATTCAAGGGGCACTTCATAATCTCTGCGCATCTGTCTAAGTATAAATCGCCCCTTAAAGTGTGACTTTGTTAACGTCCTCCATAAACTTTGCATTAAAAGAGGTTAGAGTACTAACACCGTGGAAACAACACAGCGTCGAAGCGGCGGGTAGAAATATTATTAGTCTCGATTCGATCGAGTTCTTTTTTTATTTGTGCTCCCGTAAGCATTGTGAGGTGTCGTAAAGGAAACGCGGCCTACGACAATTTGAGTTGTCTGTGCGGTTGTTCTTTCATGGTGCTTTACGTCCACAGAAACTATAAGGCTTATTAGGGACGGGGTCTGTGTGGTTACAAACTTACTGCCAGCTGAGCACCAAGGAGACCCAAAGCGTAACCAGTTATGGCAGTGGATGGAGGAGGGATGCCGTAAACCGATGCTGGGAGTTTGCTACCGGCTCTGACAGCACGGCTGTTCGCTGAAGTGTTGCTTTACGTCCACAGAAACCGTAGGCTTATTAGGGACGGGATCCCATGACGGCCACCTCGACTTTCACACAGCTCCTGAGCTCTGTGTCCTCCGGATGATGATGATGAAGTGTTGCTTTACGTGCACAGAAACCGTAGGCTTATTAGGGACGGGAGCCCAGGACAGCCACCTCGACTGTCACACAGCTCCTGAGCTCTGGTTGTTCGCACGTAAAGCTTTAAGTTTAAGGCGGAGGGCGCATCACTCTCAGATCACACAGGTGTAAGAAGTTACGCCCCTTTCATCCACTAGCTTTGTCATTTTCTTCCCCTTCTTGGATGTGGTCGGGGTAAACTGTCATTACCTCGTTATCTAGGTGGCCACGGTCAGTTTCGCCACACCGACATGAAAGTGGCCGACTCGAGAATAGCTGTCGTTGACAGCGGACGTTCAAGAATAGTCATCATTGACGAACACCACGGCCGAGAGCAAGACGTTAGCCTACGCACAGTCCAAATCAACACACAAGGGAGTTAATTAGCGCTGGAAGGACGTCACACAAACATAGCAACAAAGACCTGAGTCGCCTACGGTAACTCTCACCTGGCATGCGAGTACATACAAGGTACATAAACTCCGCCATAGGTACATCCTCAAATCTACGTACAGTCAGTTTAGCTCAGCCAAGAATAGTCAAACTCTTACCACAGTTTGATTAAGGCCTGCTGAGAAATGACGACAGGGAGGAGCGGAACGCTGCCTGTCGATCAGCACCATGATAATTTGCCAGTAAGCTCTAACTCTCCAGCAGCTTGTTCAATGTTGCTTTACGTCCACAGAGACCGTGCGGACTATTAGGGACGGGGAGCCTAGGTCGTCCACCTTCTCTTTCACACATCTCCTGAGATCTGAGGCCACAGTATTCTTCTTCAATGTTGCATTACGTCCACAGAGACTGTACGGACTATTCGGGACGGGGAGGCCAGGTCGTCCACCTCGACTTTTACACAGCTTCTGAGCTCTGAGGGTGCAGGCTTCTTCTTCTTCTTCTTCTTCTTCTTCTTCTTCTTCTTCTTCTTCTTCTTCTTCTTCTGCTTCTTCTTCTAATGTTGCTTTACAAACACAGAGACCATAAGGACTATTAGGGACGGGGAGCCCAGACGGCCACCTCGACTTTCACACACAGCTCCTGAGATCTGGCGAGCAGTTTGACACGACCTACTATCAAGCAAGCGACTGAACAGGCGGGACAAACCGGTGGAACAAAATCCACCCCCCCCCAACCCCCCCACCCCCACACCACCACCACCTCTCTCTTTGTGGTTCAGCTTTGTATTCAACACTCCTGGTAATTTGACGGCTTGCGTCAGTAATGACAAATGATTGAACGAAAGAAGTCAGCTTAAGTCACAAATTAAACGATGAACATTTTTTTTCTAAAGGATTAAAAGATTAATCTAGAAAGTGGAGACAGACAGACAGAGAAGCTATAAGACATGTATTTTTGGGTGCGCCATCTCTCTCTCTCTCTCTCTCTCTCTCTCTCTCTCTCTCTCTCTCTCTCTCTCTCTCCCTCTCTCTCTCTCTCTCTCTCTCTCTCTCTCTCTCTCTCTCTCTCTCTCTCTCTCTCTCTCTCTCTCTCTCTCTCTGTAGTATGCTTCACCCTCCTCTCTCCAAAATCTTGAAGTCCAACGTTCACTAAAAAAACAGCCACAACAATACGTCATGAAGTCTGTAAATTCAAAAACAGCGACAGCAATACGCTGTTAAGTTGGCGATGTCAAAGTTTATTCAAAAACAGCTGAAAACAAAAATGTCCTGAAGTTGGCGTAGCCGTCAAAGTAAAAAAATTTTTTTTTTTTTTAAATGACAGCAACAGCAGTACGTCGACAAGTCTGGGTTCAAAGTTAACTCCAAAACAACGCTTTCAAGTGCTGGACACGAAAACAGCATAGCTCCACCAAAAGCAGATAAGTATTTTAGTTCTACATTTCATTTTTCAGCGTTTAACTGTTATGTAAGTGTCGTTTCGGAGCTTGATAAAGGGGATTACCAAGAAAATTCGCATGTTGTGTTTTGTCCTAATAAATACCGTTCATTTGAACCTTTTATGTCATGTTTGCATCGAAAACAACAAGAATATGCTTTGAAGTTGGTCAGCTCAAATACAACAACAAGAATACGCGGTGAAGTCGGTTAACTCAAAAACAACAAGAATACGATGTAAATTCGGTTAACTCAAAAACAACAAGAAGAATACGCTGTGAAGTCGGTTAACTCAAAAAGAACAACAAGAATACGATGTGAAGTCGGTTAACTCAAAAACAACAATAAGAATACGCTGTGAAGTCGGTTAACTCAAAAACAACAATAAGAATATGCTGTGAAGTCGGTTAACTCACAAACAACAACGACATACGCTGTGAACTCGGTGAGGTTTATTCAACAGCAACATTAGCCAGTGTGCCATGCGAATGAAGTCAGTGAAATCAGTCAAAGCTGATCGGAAAACAGCCACCAACAGGGTTTCCACGGTGCCTCTGGTATTTCATCCCTCTACCGTTGTTGCCATAATAAGCCCGCCTTTCTAAAAACAGGCCAACATCAAACGCAACGTGACTCCGTAGAAAAGAAAACTTTAAGCTTGACCAGGTTTGACCATCAAGGGAGTCGGCGACGAGGAGTCGAAAGCCAGTTAAGCACGATGGAGCGTGGTCACTACATGGATGGGTGACCGTTACGTGCTAGGCTTCGCGCCCACCCCGAAATTTCTCCGGCGCCAAATTCTCTGCAGACTCTACAGCAATTCTTCCGATGGGACTATAAACTAAGGTCCCTCGGGTCGTGTGTATACTATACTCATGCAAAAAGATGGCTTGTACACGTTAAAGATCCTGTAGCCCGTGTCATAGTTCGGTGGATTGTGATAGTAAGTAAGTAAGTAATCATGGTGCTTTACGTCCACAGAAGCCATAAGGCATATTAGGGACGGGGAAAGGGGATATCGAGTTGAGGTGAATAGCTCGTCCGTGTGCTCAGACCCGTAAAGACCGAAGAGACCGTCAGCCACCGCCAGAACAACAGTGTTAAGGAGGTGGGCACCCCGCCAGTACGAAGCAACTTGTGTACTCCGCTTCCTGCTGTTCCAACAGCTGCACAGAACAAAGTCACAAAGACGATGTCCGAAGAGCAACTGCTGAGGAACAACACAGCAGCAAGACAAACCATCCGGCTATGAGAGCCCAGCTCCACCTCCCTGCTCTTGATCTCTCCTGGGCTCTGCTAGCAGCAAGACAGTCCATCCTGCTATGAGAGCCCAGCTCCACCTCCCTGCTCTTGATCTCTCCTGGGCTCTGCTAGCAGCAAGACAGTCCATCCTGCTATGAGAGCCCAGCTCCACCTCCCTGCTCTTGATCTCTCCTGGGCTCTGCTAGCAGCAAGACAGTCCATCCTGCTATGAGAGCCCAGCCCCACCTCCCTGCTCTTGATCTCTCCTGGGCTCTGCTAGCAGCAAGACAGTCCATCCTGCTATGAGAGCCCAGCTCCACCTCCCTGCTCTTGATCTCTCCTGGGCTCTGTGGATTATGAACACAAACGTATATAATATGGCTGTTTATTGACTGCAAATAAGGTTGGTTAGTTGTTGTTTTTTTGCGTGTGTGATGTTGTTGTTTTTAATTTTATTATTAACATAAATTTTTATTGGTGCAACTTGCTGACACATGTTGTTAGCATGATAATTGTAAGAACCTGTCTACTATCACTTATATAAATAAAATAATAAAACGGAAGAAGAAGTGGATTATAATAACCCGGCGTGCGCTGAAAAGTGTCAGAGTCTTTAATAATAATAATGTACATTTATCATGCGCTCATCAACGCCCTGAGCGCTCACATGCTACATATTAACCTAAATATGATATTCTATACACATGTAGAGCATAGTCCTACCAAAACAATTTACATAAAGTATTATACACACACAAAAAGAAGAAAAAGAAGAAGAAAGAAAACGCTCTACAAATTGCTGAAGTTGGACACTACGGAAGAATAAAAAGACAACGAAAGCTCCGTGAGGTGCAAGCCAGTGATTGCTTACCATGGCCCACACAAGCGCATACGCGAAATTTCCGCACAGAGCAATCGTCAGGAGATTTTTTTTTTAACCTCTTATTTCCCTAACAGTGTCCAAGTAAGTATGACATCATTTAGCAAATTCCCCATTTTTTTGTTTTTTGTTAAAAGGTCGCAGTGATTATCTCAGTAACTTAAATGAACTTTTTGCGCATGTTTATATTTGGCAAAATTCTCAAAATAAACGTTTGGGGTTAGCTTAAATTTGACTCGGGACCCCCCCCCCTCTCTCTCTGTCTTTATTTTTTATTCATTAGTAGCTTAGCAAGGCCTAGTTGTTAGTTTTTTTCATTGAACCTAAACTACAACCCTTTCTAGTAAAGTATTCGAGTTCGAGTTCTCTCTCTCTCTCTCTCTCTCTCTCTCTCTCTCTCTCTCTCTCTCTCTCTTCTCTCTCTCTCTCTTCTGTCTGTCTCGTCTTTTCTCTGTCTGTCTGTCTGTCTGTCTGTCTGTCTGTCTGTCTGTCTGTCTCTCTCTCTCTCTCTCTCTCTCTCTCTCTCTCTCTCTCTCTCTCTCTCTCTCTCTCTCTCTTAAAGATGTAGAGCAACTTTAGAACTCAGGAGAGATCAATGAGGAATCACTATGGAGGGATCAGAATTTTAGAATCACATGCGACAAAAGCGCAATGAGTCTGCTCCAGAGCGGGGAACAGCGCTATATAAAAGCGATCATTATCCTCATCCTCCTCATCCTCATCCTCATCATCATCACTTAGGAGGCGTCACTGACGTGGAATCACTAACAAGGAATCAACAACGATTAATCATTAAGGAGGAATCACTAGCGAGGAATCGATCACTAACGAAGAATCACTAAGTAGAAATCACTAACGAAGGATCACTAACATGGAATCACTAAAGATAGGATAACTAACGTGGAATCACTGACGATCACTTAGGAGTTATGACTAATGGGGAAATCACTAAAGGAGGAATCATTGACGATCACTAAGGATGTATCACTAATGAGGAATCACTAAATGAGGGAACACTAACGTGGAATCACCGACGATCACTAAGGAGTCATCACTAATGAGTAATCACTAAAGGAGGAATCACTGATGGTCACTAAGGAGGAATCAGCAAATGAGGGATTACTTACGTGGAATCACCGATGATCACTTAGGAGGGATCACTAACGTGGAATCACTAAAGGAGGGATCACAAACGAGGCATCACTAAAGATCAAATGTGGTTTACTAACGACGGATCACTGAAGGAGAGATCACTAACGAGGGATCACTAACACGAGATCACTAACGAGGAATCGCTGACGGTACTAAGGAGAGAACATCAACGTACAACCACTAAGACTGGATCACTAACGTGGAGTCACCAACGATCACGAACGAGGAATCACTAAGGAGAAATCACCGATTTGGAATCACCGAGGAGGGAATCACCAAGGGGAATCACCGACGATCCTAGATTATAACCCTTCTGGCTCCACGTGCTCGCTTCCTCTCACGGACCATCGCCCGTGGCTTTGAAATAACGCAAAAAAACAAATTCTTTTCCGCCCAAACTGGACGACTTTGTGGTCAAGCGCGTGCAGCCCACCCTGTAATTTGGCCGTGACCAGTGCTCTGACCTGCCACGGCCGCTGACCAGGAGGGGCAGCCAGTGAAGTGTGAGCATCAGCAGCTAGCCGTGAACAACCTGGACACGGGAGACTGGGGAAAGAATGTCGCGGAGCACTTCACTGCGCAGAATGGACGCCGCCCAACGTTCGTAGCGGAAGACCACGAAAACAGCCCCTAGTACGTAATAGGTGGACACACCCCGCTTGAACGCCATCCCTATGATGCCTTTTTCTTTTTCTTTTTTCCCCTTCGTGGCTAAATATAGACTGAGGGTTACGTGCTGAGCCCAAGTAAGTAAACATGGTGTAAGTAAACATGGTGCTTAACGTCCGTGAGCAGGTTTGGCCTAGCGGTAAGGCGTTAGTTAGGCTGGTAAGCGGAGGGACCTCGGTTCGAATCCGCTTCGGCTCTCCTTTCTCTTCAAAAGTTGTGGTCTGTGGACACTGTCTTGTGACTTTGTCCCTCACAATTATGAAACTTTAAAATGGCTCTCATCGCTGCCCATCTTAATGCATAAGTCATTCTGGTGGTGACAGTGTAGCGATAGGTATATAATCCCTAGAATAGTCCCTAGGGGCAAGATTTTGCGCTTTAAAATTACTTTAATTATTAATTCTTATCATTATTACTTGACACTTGACA
>JABMCL010002055.1:947500-957500 GCA_018857735.1 Alviniconcha marisindica | reverse complement strand
TGGTCTCTTCTATACTACAACTGCACGGGGGTACTGGTCTCTTCTGTACTACAACTGCACGGGGGTACTGGTCTCTTCTGTACTACAACTGCACAGGGGTACTGGTCTCTTCTATACTACAACTGCACGGGGCGGCATATCTTAGCAACATCTCAGTCCATCTGCGACCTTTATCAAGACATGTCGAAACAAGACACTAACAAACTCTAGGGTGTCGAAATACCATTTTCATCAGACACTTTCAGCATGTTTCTACGCGTTTGGGACAAAGACATTTATCCTGAAATGTTTTCTAAGATAAATTGCTACATTACTGATATTTGTATTGTTATTGTTATCATCCTTGTTGTGGTGGTTTTTAGTGTTAATATCATCGTTTTGACCATCATCGCCAATCAATCATTTTCACGATATATTATGGACATTTCCTACAGTGTTCTATTTATGGACGAAGAACGAACCAGACGCGAACTTACAAGAACAACTTAGCCTACATGTTAAAATGAAAGGTAGAATAATGATACTTACCAGGGACGAAATAACTGTAGCCTAATACATTAACATTCGCTAAGTAAGACTGCACACCGGAATAAATCCTAGCTTACCCAAGTAACACATCGTAACACAGAGGACCATTCCCTCGTAATTTAAATGGTTTTCTTTGAAATGAAAACGAACACACACACACACACACACACACACACACACACACACACACACACACACACACACACACACACACACACACACACACACACCACACACACACAGTTCCCTCGATCTTTAAGTGATTTTCTTTTAAATGAAACGAACACACACAACACACACACACACACCACACACACACACACCCCGCACGCACACACGACACACACACCACACACACACACACACACACACACACCACACCACACACACACACAACAACACACACACACACCACAACAACACACACACACACACACACACACACACACACACACACACACACACACACACACACACTACCGTGTTTGATCCAAATGTTGACACGACCCAGTTTCAAATTCCAACTTCTTCCGACTTCCGGGATAAGAGTATCTTGTGTTTTTTTTCGCTTTGTGAAATCTCTTCCTCGGAGTTTGGAAAGAAGAAGGTAGAGGTAGATAAGTAACTTACGTCCACGTCAGGCGGCTTTGTGTTCGCCTCTGGCTGCCGGGTTGAAGGTCTGTCGTGTGGTCAGGTGGAGATCGGCAAGACCCACAGTGCAGCAAGCTTACTCGTGACATTCTCTCTCTCTCTCTCTCTCTCTCTCTCTCTCTCTCTCTCTCTCTCTCTCTCTCTCTCTCTCTCTCTCTCTCTCACACACACACACACACACCACACGCATGCACGCACGTACGCACGCACGCGCACGCACACGCACGCACGCGCACGCGCACGCACGCACGCACGCACACACACATACACACTCATACATACATATAATTATATACAAACACATACGGAGAGCGAGAGACAGACAGACAGACAGACAGACAGAGACAGATAGAGACAGAGACAGAGACAGAGAGGGGGCGGGAGAGAAACACACACACACACACACACACACACACACACACACACACACACACACACACACACACACACACACACACACACACACAGTCACACAAGCACGCACACACGTGACACACACACATACATACACGCATACACACATACATACTCATACATATATATAATTATATACAAACACATGCGGAGAGCGACAGACAGACAGACAGACAGACAGAGACAGGGGGGGGGGGGGGGGGGGGAAAAACAACACACACACACACACACACACACACACACACACACACACACACACACACACACACACACACACACACACACACACACACACACACACACAACTTACCCAAGGCCCAAAACGGCAGCGGATCCGCATCGTGTGAGTAGGTGGGCTTCCTAGCAATAAACGACTCACGTTTTGGAGGACTGTGACCTCTGGCGGTGAGACTTCCTGGTACAGCCAGTTCACCCGCAGGCTTATCGACAGTGTTCGCTGCACCCAATGCGCTTCTTTAATGCGCCACTCTCACGAAAATCCACCCCTGGAGGTCCACGGCCTCTCCCTGATAGACAACGCCATGTCGCCAAAGTGGGCCCTTCCTGATAGACAACGCCTTGTCGCCAAAAGCACACTATCTTCAGGTTCAGTGGTCCTTTAGCTGACGCAACACACATTCGTGGGCTGATTGGCATCCCAGCCAATCGCCTAAAACTCCGTTCACCCTCTCTCTCTCTCTCTCTGCTCCAATCATTTTCGGAGGTGACAGAGTGAGCTAGAAGTCCGGCTTGGCCGCACGTTCTACACTCCTACATATTATTTATTGTCTCGTTTGTTCAGTCCTAGACTGGAATCCGCCGCGAGGTACTTTCCAAAATTAGGCCTTGGGTGTACTGAGTCTAGATGGGTGTGATCAAGGTTCTCATAAAAAGAATAATGATATTATACGCTGCGTAGCCTAATGATGATAAGTCTGTACGGTGGAAGTGCTGGTCAAAGACCACCCTGATGAGGCCGAGATCACCCCGATGAGACTGAGACCACCCGATGAGATCCGTTGAGACCACGACCACCCTGATAAGACTGAGATCACCCCAGTTGATGAGACCGAGTCCACCTCGATGAGACTGAGTTCACCCCGATGAGACCGAGACCACCCTGATGAGACCGAGGATACCCTGATAAGACCGAGATCACCCTAATAAGACCTAGACCACCCCGATGAGACCGAGACCACCCCGATGGCACCGAGACCACACTGATGAGACCGAGATCACCCTAATAAGACCTACACCATCCAGGTGATACCGAGACTACCCTGATAAGACCTAGACCATCCCGATGAGACCGAGAGCATCCCGATGAGACCGAGACCACCCCGATGACACCGAGACCACCCTGATAAGACCGAGATCACCGTAATGAGACTGAGACCACCCTGATGACACCGAGACCACCCTGATGAGACCGAGATCACCCTAATGAGACCGAGACCACCCTGATGACACCGAGACCACCCTGATGAGACCGAGATCACCCTAATGAGACCGAGACCACCCTGATGAGACCAGGACCCCGATGAGACCGAGACCACCTGGAGAGATTGAGGCCACTCTGTTGAGACCGAGATCACCCTAGTGAGACTGCATGAGACCAGACTGGTAAGACCGGGCCCGCCTCTCAGTCCTGAGTTTGTTCCAGTGTCTTTAGTGCCGCTGACAACACTATAATGATGGTGATGTGCCGTGAGCATAGTCACGTCTTTACTTCTCTTACTAAAAAAAATCAGTTACACACCCACACCATCACCACCACCCACAACACCACACACACACACACACATACACTCACTCCACGTTCCTATCATGTGAGTGCGTAGAAAAGCGTGAATACAGCTGAGCTTATTATTAGCTCGGTGGTGAAGACACAGGCACATGAAATCGTCACGTCAGTCGTGGCTAGGTTTTTGACCAGCCCACTGCAAGTCAGTATTTCACTTCACCGGGATGTCACGTCAGGCCTGTGAGCCGGTTTGGCCTAGAGGTAAGACGTTAGGCTTAAATTGTAATCAGAGGGGCCTCGGTTCGAATCCGCTTCAGCTATCTTTCTCTTCAAAAGCTGTGGTCTGTTGATACTGCGTTTTGTGATAGTTTGCCCCTCACGATTAATGAAATATTAAAATGGCTCTCATCGCTGTCCAGACTCATTCTGGTGGTGAGAGTGTAGCGATAGATGTAATCTCCTTCTCTCCCCCCCCTCACCTTCGCCTCGTCCCTAACTATAAGCCTTATGGTTTCTATGGACGTTAAACACCATGCAGTTTACTTACTTACACGTCAAGCAGACTAGCTGGGGTCTTTTTTCTGCGCCTGTGCCTGCGCAGTCAGGCTGGCGTGTTGGTGTTCAATGGCACGTATTGAGGTCAGATCTAAAATTAGTAACTGGGGTTTCCGCCGCTTTCGCAGCCAGTGCTCGTCAACAGCTTGTGATTTCGGTTTTGATTTCAGCTTCATTTAGCCGAAGGATTATTTTCTGTGCGGTATAGAAACATTTCTTTGGGAAGGAGGACTGGATGTGTTTGAAACGCTTTTGTTGTTGTTGTTGCTGGAATGAACTGGAATGAAATTCACGGGAAAAAGCCGGTGAACTTAGTTTCGTTTATGTGATGGTGTATCCACCGAACCGAAAAGCTGTGTAACAGCAAAAGTTCGTGGTTGTGGGGAGAACGGCACGTGTCTGTTCTCCACTATGGCGAGTGAAATGTTAGTCATTGGGTTTTAATGTCCAGTCAACCTCTGTCACAGGGTCACCTCAAATGAGACGACTCGTGACCAAACTCTGTCATACATCATCACAGTATTTCAAAACCCTTTTCGTGTGCTAGTAAACCCCTTTTCAATAAACTCCTCAAAAATTAGTCCAAACACAAAACAATCCTACATCAACACAAATTTTCGAAGGGTTAGTCCCTTCAGCGTCGCCCTTGTTATATATACATAAAGGTTATGAGGCTAGGACATGTTGGTTCCCACCTCAAGGTAAAAGCCAAAAATAGCCGACGTGGCAATAAGCAAGAACTGAAATGGGAAGGCAGGCGGAAGACAGGTACACTGTGTGTGTTGGGAGGTGGGGGTGGAGTGTGTTTGGGAGGGAAGGGGGGAGCGCGCGCGCGCGCGTGTGTGTGTGTATGTGTGTGTGACGATGAGTGTGTGTGTGTGTGACGGTGAGTGTGTGTGTGTGTGTGTGACGGTGAGTGTGTGTGTGTGTGTGTGTGACGGTGAGTGTGTGTGTGGGTAGGCGTGTGGGTAGGTTGGTTGGTTGTGGGTGTGTAGGTGTCTGGGTGTAGTCATATTGAGTCATAGCCGTGTGGATGGCTTTTGCGTGTGAAATGCTTGAGTGTCTGATGTATGTATTTATAATACTGGTCTCTTCTTCTCTGTCTGTCTGTCTGTCTGTCTGTCTGTCTGTCTGTCTGTCTGTCTGTCTGTCTGTCTCTCTCTCTCTCTCTCTCTCTCTCTCTCTCTCTCTCTCTCTCTCTCTCTCTCTCTCTCTCTCTCTCTCTCTCTCTCTCTCTCTCTCTCTCTCTTTTCTTTTTTCTCTCTTTTGTTGTTGTTGTCTTTTTTCTTATTATCATGATTTTGTTGTTGATATTGATAACATACAGGGCCGCGAGCTCGTAAATTGGTACGGGGTATAGCGCTATATAAGAGCTAGATAGTAGTAGTAGTAGTAGTAGTAGTAGTAGTAGTAGTAGTAGTAGTAGTAGTAGTAGTAGTGTCGTCATCATCATCGTCATCATCATCACTATTATTATCATCATCATCATCATCATCATTATAAGACAGAAAGTTAATGCCAGGAATAAAGTGAAGGAAAGAAAAACAAGAACAAAGATAAACGTGGAGATGAAAACGAAGGAGACGAGAAATAAACGAACTAGTTGAAAAATAAAAATAAAATAACAAAAATAATAACAGAGGAACTGAGGGTGCACCACAGTTGTGGTGGTGGTGGTGGCACGAACAAGGGTACAAAATCTGACACGACGTGAAACAGAAACAGCATTGTACTAGAAGAGAAAAGGTGATGACAACGACGACGATGATAATGATCCTCCTCCTCCTCCTCCTCCTCCTCCTCCTCCTCATCATCATCATCATCATCATCATCATCACTAACTATATATAAAAATGGAACACCTCTTTTAAGACTGCTCTAAAAATCAAACAGAATTTTGCTGTTAAAAAGGGGGATCTTTGTGGTAGTGGGCGGGTAGGATGGGGGGGGGGGGGGGGGGAGGACAGAGAGGGGGCTACATTTTGACATGGAAATATGACAGAAACGTTTTCATAAAAAGCGGTCTGAAAAAAGCGGTGGTCTAGCTCTCATCAGGGTGGTAGACCCTCTCATCAGGGTGGTAGACCCTCTCATCAGGCTGGTAGATCCTACTTTACTATGTTTTTTTCCCTTCACTGTAGCAACAGTGTTGTAGTAATAGTAGTAGTAGTAGCAGCAGCAGCAGTAGTAGCAGTGGTGGTGGTGGTGGCAGTAGTAGTAGTAGAAAACAGCAGCAGCAGCAGCAGTAGTAAGAGAAGCAGCAGCAGTAGTAATTGATAAGAAGAAGGCAGGTAAGCAGAATAACCCCCTCCCATTCCCCTAATGTAAAGTCAAGTGAACTCAAGTACTTCTTCGTTTCATTCAAAGGAAAACGTGGGTACCACATATGAATTACTAACACTGAAACAAAGAAACAACGTCTACATGTATAAAAGATTCAAAAATTGATGGAGGAGAGAGGGATGCCGGTTCTATCACACACACACACACACACACGCACACACACACACACACACACACACACACACACACACACACACACACACACACACACACACACACACACACACACACACACACACACACACACCCCACTCCCTCATCCTCATTTCCATCCCTTCTCTCTCCCGCGGACAGCGCTTCGAACAAATGAAAAGTACAAATAGATAGAAGTCCTCCCGGCTGACATGACTGACTACGTCACCGAAACATGATGGTGCCGCTGCCAAAAGCCCCCCATGACTGAATTTTTAGGCATAGATACTGAGTTTCTGCAAAACAGGGCTGGCTTGCTTGTCACTCGACGAACCAAAAGTGTAGCTCAACCCGTCGGCCTCTCAGTGGCACTATTTCGTGACTTCGAATTAGCGGAAGAGAAACCCAACCGCAAATATTTCTCCCAATAATTCTGCACATTTTGCACGCCCATATGCAATCAGTTTAAATAAAGCGCGATAATAAAACGCTGAAACTACTGGGAATAGTTGGAGACATTTCAAAATGCGTTGCAAGGTGTTTTAGGTTCCGGATTTTTCTAGTTATTTCAAGCAGGAGACCTTCGGGGAATCCCCTATCGCGGATCCCGCTGGATCTATATATAACCTTCGCGCAGCGAGGTTAGCGTCACATTTCCTTGTTCGAGCTCGCACGAGATAGACGCAAACCGTTTTACCTCTGCACGGTTTGAATTCGAAAAGCCGGTACTGACACAAAGCGCATTCAAACAGGACACATCAGAAGGAAGAAGAAGGAGCAGTGTTAACGAGGCCATGTTAGACTTGCAGAGAAACCTCTCCCTCGACCACACTGCCATTCCGGACTGTCTAGACGACGGACTTGAACTGGGCAAGGCAATGGAACAAATTTCTCCACCGATCGGCGACATGCACTACGAGCTAGCCAGGGCGCGGACGTTCCAGAACTGCTGGCCAGCAGACGGGTCGGGCGAAAAACTGGCCAGTTACGGCTTTTACTGCATCCGAGATGGCGAGCGTGTCAGGTGCGCCTTCTGCGGGTTGGAGATTTCCGGACTATACGTGCCAGCGGAAGATGTCAAGTTCAGGCACTGGCAGTTCGCTCGAAATTACTGTCGGTTTTTGAAAGGGGAGGATGTGGGCAACGTCACCGCGGACACAACGTCGTGCGTGAGAAACGACAATGTGTTAAGTAAGCGTCGGGTGGACAGTGTCGGCGGAGGTTCAAATCCGAGGATTGAACAGTCACGGCTTCTACGCGCCACACCAGTCAACCTCCCGCCGCTCGCTCCTCTTCACGGCAATCACAGTTCCTCCTTTGTCAGCTCTTCCCCGGCCATCATCCATCCTGAAGTGACGTCACCACCACGTCATACCCTGCCAAGTGCGTCAGCGGCTCGTCACACACCTTCACAGCAGCCCGGGCCGAGCCAGCACCACAGTCACCCTCGGCCGTCCGCCTCGCCGTCGTCCGAACCCCACCACCAAGCAGCGAGTCCCGCAACGACGAAGACGACAACTCCCCTCCCCTCAAACATCGTCATACCGCCGCCGACGGCGACGCCACCGCCACCGCCACCACCACCACCGTCGGACCACGCCGTCCCCACGATGGCGTGGGTGGACATCATCAGGACTGCCCGCTACCCTCAGATGGCCGCTTTTCAAGCTCGCCTGGACACCCTCAGCACGTGGCCACTGGTCAAGCCGACGCCCGAGGAGCTGGCCAGAGCGGGGCTGTTCCACGTGAAGTGCCGGTCCACGCGCAAGGCAACTCGCTCTGACCTGGAAGTCTGGAGGTCTGGCGACGGTGGAACCCCGGCGTCCCCCCTTCTCAACGGGGGCATCGTCTCCGGCCCAGCGTCTTCCAGCCGCCGGGTGTGCGTGGACTCCGTCAAGTGTTTCTGGTGCGGGGAGCGGTTCCACCGGTGGCAGAAAACCGATGACGCTCTTCTGGAGCACGCGCGTCTGTCTCCAGCCTGCCGCTACGTCACTCGGCTCGTGGGTCAGCAGCTTCACAACGACGTGGTCAACGCCGCCTCGGCCGGTGTGGGGGACAGGTCAGTTATATTTATTTGACTGTTTGTTGATTGTACTATGGTGTGACTTGCATGACGCGGTGGTTTTTGTTGTTGTTTCGTTGGCTGGTGTGTGTGTGTGTGTGTGTGTGTGTGTGTGTGTGTGTGTGTGTGTGTGTGTGTGTGTGTGTGTGTGTGTGTGTGTGTGTGTGTGTGTGTGTGTGTTTGTTTGTTTGTTTGTGTGGGTGTGTGTGTGTGTGTGTGTGTGTGTGTGTGTGTGTGTGTGTGTGTGTGTGTGTGTGTAGTTTTCGATCTCTCTCTCTCTCTCTCTCTCTCTCTCTCTCTCTCTCTCTCTCTCTCTCTCTCTCTCTCTCTCTCTCTCTCTCTCTCTCTCTCTCTCTCTCTCTCTCTCTCTCTCTCTGTATAAATAGCCAGAGCACAGTAAGTGAGACAGGAATATTATCTCCCCCTCTCCCCCGCTCTCCCCGTCCCTAATAAGCCTTATGGTTTCTGTGGACGTTATGCACAATGTTTACTTTAAGTGGTAGACTGTAAGACGAAACTCACTGAGACGCGTTTGTACATGCAAGCTAAATATAGAAATTACACAATGTACTATTTTTTGGTTCACCAAGCCAATGCAGGGAATAACCTGTTCTTCACAGTCCCTCTTTGATTATCGAAGCTTGCTGAGATAAGATGAGGGAGTCAGTTACTAAAAACAACTTGACACTGAATCAGTGCCATATATATATGTTAACCGAAGAGTGTACTAAATTGTGTGAGGTTTGTTGTTGTTGATGTTGTTGTTGTTGTTGTTGTTGTTGTTGTTGTTGTTGTTGTTGTTGTTGTTGTTGTTGTTGTTGTTGTTGTTGTTGTTGTTGTTGTTGTTGTTGTTGTTTGTTTGTTGTTGTTGTTGTTTTGTTTGTATGTTTGTTGGGGGGGGGGGGGGGTATTTCAACGCGGCGGATTTTATCTCAACACGGCGGATTTCACTCACGCGAACCCAAACCGAAGGTTATTCGAGTAAATAATTATAACACACTCTGCAACTGTCCGTATGATGTAAGTGACCTACTAGTTTACGTCTTGCACCTCCATTCCCACACCTCAGAGTAAGGGCGCCAGCATGAACAGTTTATCTGTAAGAGTTTATAACCTCGAGAGTGAAAGAATGAGGAAAGGCCCACCTTCTTAGGCTTGCTGAAAAGCAAGGTTCTTTAAGAAATTAAAAAAACGTCGTTGCCACATGCCCCCCCCCCCCCCCCCCCGCCCCTGTGTCTCTCTGCATGAAGCAACTCTTCTTTAAACAAGCAGAACAACAACAACGACAAATATCAGAAGTATGATCGCACGAACGGGCCAAAAGCACATTACAACTACCCACCAGGGATTTACCTTTTCTCGTCAATCATTTTAGAGAAAATTATATGACCACCCCAAGGATATAATCGTTTCAAGTCAGATCTATGCAATTACCTAGCATATACAAGGCTAAAAAAAACGCTGTTTATTAGGACAAAACACAAGATGCGAATTTTTGGGTTAAAAATCCCTTTATCAAGCTACAAAAAGACACTTCAGCAACTTCAGTTAAACGGTCAAAAACGATGAAA
>JABMCL010002055.1:940000-942500 GCA_018857735.1 Alviniconcha marisindica | reverse complement strand
TGTGGTTTGTGTGTTTGTGGTGTGTGGGTGGTGTGGTGGTGTGTGAGATGTGTGTTTGTGTTGTATGTGCGTGTGGTGTGTGTGTGTGTGGGGTTTTGTGTGTGGTGTTGTGTGTGTGTGTGGGGTTGTGTGTTGTGTGGGGTGTGCGGGTGGGGTTTTTGGTGTGTGTGGGTGTGTGTTGGGGTGCGTGCGGCGTGCGGCTGCTGCTGCGTGCGTCGTGGTGTGTGTGGTGTTTTTTTTGGGGGAGTGGGTTTGGGCGCTTTCCAAAAAAAAGCCTTTTTTCCTTCTTTCTTTCCTTCTTTCTTTTTTAATAAATTTGTGTGGTTGTTTTTTTGTTTTAAACTCAGCTGTGTATTTTAACATTTTTTACGAAACGACACGAAAAGAAAAAAAGTTTTTGGGGTTAAAGCTGTGGTCCCATTTTTCCCTTTTAAGGGACCCTTTAATTTCAGTCGGGTTTTCCTTCTTGCAGGCCCCGTCACAAAGCCCTTTTACTAAATGCTGTGAAGTCCAAATCTTTAAACAGCTCACCTCGAAGTTTTTTTTTTCCAAGGTCCGTCCGATGGGAAACTCCCCATGGTGGTAAGTATTTTCTTGCCCCCCTCCTCCCCCCCCCCCCCCCCCCCCCATTCTCTCTCTCTCTCTCTTTCACTTTTTCTCCCCCCCCCCCCCCCTTTCCCCTCCTTTTTTCTCTCTTTTCCCCCCTATGACGGTACCCGCTGTACTTTACGTGGTGTACGCGGCTGGGGGTTTTCCCTTCCGTAAAAACAAAGATTATAAATAGAAAGTGTTTTATGCCTTTTTAAAAGGCAGAGTACAGTTAAAGCGATCCTCCAAAATGTTGATTTTAAAAAAGTAATAATAATACCTAGCAATAAAAAATAAAAAACGACAAGCCGAAATATTTTAATTATGACTGTGATAAAATTTTAAACAAACAAAAACATTTTTACGTGCTTTCTTTTTCGTCAACCAGGATAACCTTTTACTGCTATTTTCAAATCACCTTTGCATTCTTTTTGCTGGTGTGGCCGGTTGGGGCCTAGCGGTAAGGCGTTAGGCTGGTAAGCGGAAGGACCTCGGTTCGATCCCGGTTTTCCCTTCCCCCTTTCTCTTCAAAAAGGTTGGGGTTTTGTGGACCCCGTTTTTTGTGACTTTGCCCCCTTTTTCCTACTGAAACTTTAAAATGGCTCTCATCCTGCCCATTTAATGCAGAATCTTTTCTGGGGGGGAAAGTGTGCGATAGGTATAAAATCCCCTTCCCCCACCTCCAAACCCCCTCCCCCCCCCCCCCCCCCCCTTTTTCCGTCCCTAATAACCTAGGTTTCTGTGGACGTTAAGCCCCCAGTTTTTTTTATTTATTACTTGCGCTGAATATTTTGTGCTGTTTATTCAGCACCCAAACGATGGAATATTCCGTTCCTTTCAACGAGAAAAAAAATCACAGCGCGAATTTTTTGCTGTTTTTGGTTTTTTTCAGGGGGGAGTCCCCGAGAAAAAACAAAAACAGCAACAAACGCGCTATTTTCCCTTCAAGATTCAAGATTCAGTTCTTTATTATCTCACCCGAGAAATTTAAAATTTGGGGTGAACATTACCCCCACAAAGTACCAAAACACTAAGCCTTATTTTTTTTCTGTGGCGTAACACCATTTTTACTTCAAAAAACATAAACCCCTCCCTAATAAACCTTATGGTTTCTGGGCGTTAAGAACATGTTTATTACTTACTTAATAACACATAGCCCTAGTTCGGAGCTGTGGAGAGTCAGGGGCCGTCCTGGGGGGCCGTCCTAAGAGCCTTCCGGCTTCCCTGGGCGTAAAATTTATTGAACCATGCTTTTGGCATGGGCCCCGTTGTCCCTAATAGTCAGCCGACATTGAGGGCTTAAAACATTCATCATCAATAACAATATTTTATACTTTAAAAAAAAAGAACATTTTGTCAAAAAACAAATTTTACATAATAAACAAATAAAATTTTAAAATTTTCACCCCACCCGCACGCACCCCCCCCCCGGGGACCGCACGCCGCCCCCCCCCCCCCACCACACCACCAACAAAACCAACCCCACCCCACCACCCCAAAAAAAAAAACCAAAACCCCAAAACCCCCACCCCAAAACCCCCCCAACCCCCACCACCACCAAACAACCCCCACCACCAAACCACACACACACCAAAACCCCAAAACCCCCACCCCCACCACCACCAAAACACACAAAACCCCACACCCCGAAACCCTCGCTGAGTCCACGCACGGGTTCCAGACAATTCACTGCCCACGTGGCATCGCCGAGAAGGACGTCCTGACCTTCTTCGCTGCCACGCGCGCACACCCCAGTGAAGAGGAAACCCGCAAGGCATTGGTCCTCTTCCACGGCCACCGCCGTGACCTCGGCCGGACGTGGAGAGACGCCACGCTCCGGATTGCCTGCCCCTGGGGCACCGTGCAGTTCATCGCTGGTCACGGGACGGACGTTGTCTGGGTTAACATTGAC